>PVJX010028419.1:0-23826 GCA_004027295.1 Dolichotis patagonum | reverse complement strand
ATGCCTTTCCATTACACTGTAGTCCTGGCATTTGCTATTTCTGCTTTTAGTACCAAAAAACCACTTAACTCTGTGCTCTGGCCCTGATATAGTGATATCCATTAATCCCACTGCAGACCAGACTCTGCTCAGGCAGTTTCATGGCTCTTTGGTTATTCCAGGTCTCCCTGGGCCACACACAGGTTCAGTCATCCAATGTTTGCCAATTATGTTTCATAGTAAGCTTTTGCTACCTACTTTGAGTCAAATAATTGTAATTTATAACAGTGCAAAACAGTGAAGGAACATGAAATAACAACAGTTTAGACTTAAGCAATTTTAATGTGGATAATTTTTGTTACAAAAGCAATTCAAAGAAATAATATAACTTATCTTTTACCAAATTATCTGTGGAAAAAGAATGCCATTCTATTTATAAGTGCATTCCAAGAGTCTTGTTTGGTTCTTATACTTATTCGTTATTTAAAAATTCAAAAACACTCCTATTTGACTATATAAGAATAGACTACAATCCACACTATTTGCTTTTGAGGGAAGTTTTTGAATCCTCTATATCCAGCATGTATAAACACAATTTTAATTTTAAATAGAATGCTTATAATGCCCCAGATGCCTTGAAAAGTTTGTATTAGTCCTGTATTTTGCTTGCCTTATAATCATTATATAATTACAAGTTTTGAAATATTTTTCATGAGACTCAGTGGTAAATTTTGGTGCAATTTTCCCATGAAAACTGTGAGTCTGGGAGTCAGAGCAGGCACTGTATCAAGATGAGCTCAAATAGGAGAAGGGAAATTTAGGATTCATCCTGAAACAATTAATACAACATTTTTCACAACTCTTACGGACTGATTGTGTCTACCTCCAACACTCATAAGTTTAAGCCCTACCCTTTAGTACCTTAGAATGTGATGTCACCTGGATATAGAGCCTTACAGATAGAATTATTTAAGATGAAGTCATGCCAGATTAAGAGAGGCCTCTAATCCAGGAAAACTTGGACATGCATATGAGCACAGAAACACTACCATGTGAAGATGAATATTAAGAATGGAATGATGCTTCCACACACCAAAGGATACCAAAGATTGTAAACAAACTCCCAGAATCTAGGGAAGAGGCATGAGAGGCATGAGAGAGGCCTCAGAAGAAATTTACTTTGCCAATTCCCAGATCTTGGATTTATGACCCCATGGACCGGGAGATAATATATATCTGCTGCCAAAACCACTAAACTTGTGGTAGTTTGCTATGGCAGCCCATGGAAAAGAATAGGCTGGAGTCTGATTTAACATGGCAGTTTCTAATGCTCATTATTTTTTTAACTTGATAGTTATGGTGAGTGAGCTAATTACTCAGTGGATTTACAATCTATCTAGACAGGTTCTGAATTCTGACAGCTCTCTAGGAGGAATGATAGATAACTATGTTTTCAGTTTACTTGCATATGTACTTAAGATTCTATTGAACCGTTCCAAGAGTTCACCAAAAGAGCTCAATAATATTAGTGCTAACAGGAACGCTGATGATTGCAGTTCTCTCAGGCCTTGCTGTCTTCCCTTGTCATTAGCCAGGGTTGCATGTTTTTGTCCTCCCTTTACATTGTTTTAGAGCTTTGGTGACTATCACGGTGTGTTCACACTCTGTCATTTCATATATTGTCCCCAAAGAGATCACAGGAGCCTGACGGGAAGTGAAAGCACTTCAAGTGAATCTTGATATCTTTGGAAACTGGGTCAAAGACTTGGACACTCAATAAAGGGGATATTGAGTTGGGATTACCATCAGGGCCTTTGGAAAACTTTAAAATACACAGGCTTTATAAGTGGCACCCACTGTCATGTGCCTCTCCTTTAAGATGATCTCTTCTCTTTAAAGTTCTCAAGAGTTACCATAGGATAGTAAGCCTGCTCTAAAAGATCTGCCTCAGTCCTAAGTGACAAGAAAGACTATGGATTATTTATTAAAGCAATTAATATTTAAATGTGATGCTTCTGATTCTCAGGATTCTAAGTGGTAGGAAAGAAGAACTTCCTTAATACTAACGACCTGTCCTGGAAGAAAGTATGAGAGACACACTCCCTAACGATAATAAAAACTAAAGAGCAAATGAGTACATTAACCTTTTATTTCTGGACAACGGCTCACCCCTTGCTTAGATACTGAATGAAAAGGATGATGTGTCACAAAAAATTATGGAAATGTAAATTTTCCATTCCAGACATCAACAGAAGAAGTGGCCAGACAGAAGCATAAGTATAAAAAAGGGGAAGAAGATAGGTGTACAAAACACAACATGAACTGAGAAGTTTGTTCACAGGGACGAGAGACAACCGCTAAGTAGAGTTGTTATTTAACCACATGCTGTTTTTCTTCTTTCATTGTTCTTAAACTAGCTACCAGAATTGTACCATTATACCCACTATACAAAGGTACTTAAGAGATCTTCATGTTAATTTTATGAATAGCTACCAGAATTGTACCATTATACCCAGTATACAAAGGTACTTAAGAGATCTTCATGTTAATTTTATGACATTCTTTTAAGATATTTTATTTAAGTCAGTTTAGTAGTATCAAGTACCGCAAAGCACTGTATGTTAAATACATAGTAAAAATAAAGACACATAAGTTATATTGATCCAAAAGACATCCTCAACTTCTGAAGAAATTCAGTCTGTGTACCTGCAGATTGTCTTAGTGTTGGCAGTGGAAGCTGAATCCTGGAAAGTAAAACGGTGATGGTCTTTTCTGTATACTCCATAAAGGCTGACGGCCACTTCTGCTGCCTAGTTACTAGCCTTGTGTTTTTTATTGATATATACTTACACTCATTTTGGGGAATTAATATATGTATGTATGATACCACTTGGTTTCTCTTATATGAGAAGCTCAAAATATAAATAAGTAAAATAAAAGAGAGAAGGTAGGAATCAGGGAGGCAGAATTTCTGGAGATTGGGAAGGGGATCAGAAGAATGGAGGACAAAGAGGTGGGGAAACAAGATTTTTAAAAATGAAGTCTTTTAAAGAGGCATTAAATGTTTTTAAAGAAGTGTCATTAAAACAGATGATGGAGATAAAGTATTGAGCATAGTGCTGACCACTGCAGCAAGTCTCTTAATGCCAGCTATTAAGGTCCTAGTGACAGTCTAAGCCTTACAAGACACCATCAGTCACTCATTCATCCATCCACCCTTCCATCCTTTCATCCGTTCATCCATCCACCCAATATTTCTTGATGTATGAATCCCAGGTTCTGAGCCTTGGAGGTACAGCAATAAACAAGACTAACACTCCTCTGACCTCAAACAGTTTCTCATTGATTTGAAAGGGGCTCTAGAGAAGATATTGAAATAAATGGACTCAGAACTCGTTGCATTCCATAGCAGTGGTGAATTTATTGAACTCCAGAAATTGTTGTTCCCTTTAATTTTTTTATATTTTGTCATCATTAAATTTTTGCCTGATTATCTTCAGGGAGAAAATCTTTTTTTCCTGTGAGATGAAGTTTCTGGACAGAATCTCAGAACATTTTCTGCTTTTCACTTCCTTTTCTCCTTTTTGTATAAACAGCCTTATTCTCCATATCACCATTTGGCTACAGGGGAGTTAGAATCCTCTGGTCTGGTTAGTAATTTGCCTATGTGACTTGTGTAATGCTCTTTTCATGAACCTTTGTGCTTCTGGTCAGGCAGCTGAGCAGAGCTGCAACGCTGACAGTCATTGCAACTGCCTTGAATGATCAACCTCCATGACCATAAGCAGCCACAGCCAGTATGAACCTTTCTGGGAGAGATGTATCCTCCTGTCACCACACATTCCGGTGAGACAGCCGTTTCTCTTCTCTCCAGCCTCTGACTGCTATGCGGATCATGAGAGCTGACCCCTTCCCATTCCAGAAGTAAGCAAGACAGTGCCTGCCCCAAGAGCAACTATGACTGAATGTTTTCTCTTCCTTGGCTTTAGTAGTCATTATAGGGTTGAACATTGACTCAATACCCCTTGAGTTGAATTAGGAGAACCAAATCTTTAGATTAGTATGTAGTATTATCAATCATTCCCCTTTCCTTTTTATATTTTTGCATAAATAATATTTATGGATAAAAATATAATTTCTAAATATTTACACAGTGCAAGGGAAAACATTTGGGAATCCTGAACATAAAACTTTCAATATGCAAAATTCAAATTTATAGAAACTTATTTTTGAACTGTGTGTGGTTATCACCACACTACCTTTAGTTCTTTATCCAGAGGCCAAAGGATCTGTAGGCACACCTTACAAATGCAGCAGAAGCACTCTACACACAGGTATCCATGCTCTAGTTTATTTAGAAATACTTCCACTGGGTTCACAGAGTACTTGCAGGAGGTAAAAAGTGAAGACTGGTCACTTGATTGCCCTTCAGACCTTCCGTGGTTCTTCATGGGGCTTCCATTGTTGTTTGGGTATAAACCCACAGTTTCCCAAGGTTCTGGATTTCTTTATTAGTCAACAATCACATGGGAATTTTACAAAGAATGCACAAATGAGGCTCCACTGATGGCGACAGTCATGATCGCCACCAAAGGAATGAGCTCCTTTTTCATCAGGGTTTGGGAAACGCCAAGGATAACTTCAGTGTAAATGCCAGATCTGGATGGGGCTCACCTGAGGTGGAGCACAGGCAGGGGTGCCTTCTCTCTCCCCTTCCAGTTAGGATGAATTTTTATGAACCCTGAAGGACTTTCTCAGATGGAAGCTGTTTTGTAGAGTGTCTTGGTTACTTTTTTTCTCATTGTTGAGACAAAATATCTGATGCCCAAAATGAAAGAAGGAAAGGTTTATTTAGCTTACAGTTTTTTGGAGGTTTCAGTCCATACTCCATTGGCTCCAAGGCAGGGTGGTGTGGCTGAGGTTTAACTGTTCCTGGTGGCCGTAAGTGACAAGAGTGAAAAGGGCAAAATGGGGCAAGCATGCCTCCTTCACTCTCTTATAATTTATGCCTGCTACTTGTCCCTGAGTGGGTGCAGTGCTCACAGCACCAATCCCAGCACTGGACAATAAACCAGTCACAAACACTAGATTCAGCCACCTCCATGACTGCATAGGCCATGGGGGGCCACCCAGACACAAACCATAACATAGAGCATCTGTCATGCTCTCTCAACAACTTTTGAAATTCTTCATTCCTAGAGTGTGATAAAATTCCTAGATTGTGGCAAATAGACTCTTTCAAGAGGCTTAAGGAAAAAGTATTCAAACTGGTCTTTGTAAAAACTTTGACTTGTAATTTTTCCCCAAAACAGTCTAATAAGAGAAGAATGTTTTACTGACAACTTTTCTGCCAGCTGTCAAGTAATGAAATGCACCTAAGTATTTTACTAAGTATGCTAAAATTGAAAACAAGTAGTAAGTCCAGATTCTTCTCAGAGGTATTACACATCTTGTTTTTGCATGAATACAAGTTCTACCTCTGTCATTATTATTACCACTATAATTTAATAATGATTTTCCATTTTCCTTTTTCCTTCAAGGATGCAGTTTCCAAGAAACCGAATCTCTCTTGATGCTTCCTGTAGCACATTTAGTACAGATCTTGGGACCAAACTGTCTCTCAGTGAACAATTGCTGGGTGGATGCATAATTCTGAATTTGGAGGGGTTGGTTAGGTTAGGGAAGCACCTGCTATGAAAGTGTCCATGTGCTACAGGCAGAAATAGGAGGGAAGCACATGGCAATGATCTGAGCTGTGCAATTGAATGATGGGGAGCTGCACCCTCGTTCAAGATGATGCCAGGCAGAGATGGCTCCATCATAACAGGGGGGGCGGTGGGGGTTGATTGTCAGGACATATCATTGCCACTGATTATCACATTCACACCCCACTGGAAAAATCTTTGCCTAGGAATTTTTTCCATAGCCTAGGAAATGCAGATCAAAATCCACATAAGTGCTTCATTTTTTCTGGAGTTGTCAAGAAACAAATTGTTCTATATTTTAGAAGTTTCCAAATTACCGGTCTACCCATTTAAATGGCACAACATTTAGGGATTTTACTAAATATACTGAGTTATTACTTTTGTTCCTTAAACTGTTACACTAAATTGTATTTAATCCTTTTTAAGGACTGGGGTCACCCTGATTATTAGCTTTATTGAGCGTTTACAGCACGGTTTGATGTATAGAGTGTACTGTGCATGGTTTGAGGAACACCTTAATGTGGATGAGTGCTTTGTAATTTAGCCCCTATACCCTATGCTGGAGGTTAGAACAAGTGCAAGAATGTAGCAGAGAAGGAAGAGACAGCAACATGTGATATTCACAACTGTTTAAGTTTTGTTGTCTGTTTTATAGGTGGGGATCTCCCTGCCAAAAATTTTAGTTCAATTTTTATTTATTTATTTGTTTGCATTAGTTCATATTAGTTAGGCAGAAAAACGGGTTTCATTTTGGCATATCCATACATGTATGTAACATACCTGGGTCATGTATGAGCAGAGTCCAGTTGTTTAGTATCTACTTCTGTGCAGCATTATACTTAATCTTCATAGTGATTTTCTTAGCTAAATTGGAGATTGACATCTTTCCTTGTTTCAAAGGAATAGAAATCACTTGGTAAACTTTAAATTTGTTTATAGAGAAAACACATAGCTAAAGCAGATATTGATGAAGCACCTAATTTTGTGGCAGATACTCTTATAGGTATACTCTTATACCCATTATTATAGGTATACTCTTATACCAGTTATTTCATTTCAACATTTCTAATATCAACAATTGGGCTATAATAATTCATCACAAAACTAGATAAGCACCATAGAAATTTTCTCCAAATTCACTATATTGCATTTTTTTTTAGACAAGGTCTCGCTATATAGTGTAGGCTGGCTTTGAACTCACTTATGTAGCCCAGGTTGGGTTCCAACCCATGAGATCCTCTTGCCTCAGCCTCCTGAGTACTGGTATTAGAGATGTGCACCACCATGCCTGGCTATTGTGTTACTTCTACAAAACAACACCTGTAAAGAACTTGAGAAACCATATTTATATACATAATCTCATTTTTCTTTCTTTTTAAAAAAATTTTATTTGAGAAAAAAAGCAAAACAGAAAAAAGGTAGAAATAATACAGAATTTCAAAAAAAGTAGGCAGTAAGAAATCACTAGTTGATAGATTACATAGTGTCCTCTTGGAAATAGTTGTTCAAGTTACAAAATTAAAGCATACAAAGTGGACATTCATGATCTCTTTTTTCTATCATTGCCTTTTGATACAAGGATCCCCTTAAATCTACAGATACAAGGATCTAATCTAATGATACAATGATACATTAAATCTAATGATAACAAGGATCCCCTTAAATCTACAGACAAGTCTCTCTGAATGAATGTATTTTTCCATTGGGCTTCTTGATTTGCCTCATGTCTATAATAGATAGCCCTGGACCCTGCAGGTACTTTAAGATGAGATTCAATATAGAAACAAAGAAACTAAATCTAGTTCCAAAATGCTGATGAGCAGTCAGATTTGACTATAGCTTTCTAAAGCCAAGAAAGTAACAATTACATTGTGCACCAAAGGCATCACTGTTTAAAATCATCTGTAAGCATTTCTGTTCTTTCCTTGGACATTTGGAGGCTCATCCATGAAAGTGTGCATAAATTATTCACAAATTACCTTGACTGTGCTAAAGGACTCGTCTCCTGTCCATAGAGAGCATTTACCTGTCATCTAAATACAAGTATACTGATTTCCAGAACCCACTACAAATTCAGATACAAATCTAATTTATAAATTAGATTTACAGATAAAAATATAATTTACAAATCTTTACACATTTCAAGAAAAACATTCAGGCATCCTAATCATAAGACTTTTGATATGTAAAATAAAATACAATATAATAGTGGTTAATCTACACATGAATGAATGAATGAATGAATGATGTGTTCCTAAATCACAGCCAGTAAAATCCAGGACAACAATTCAGCAAGAGTCATCTGTGCACTCCCAAAGTTTAGCATCATGTACATTCAATTTTTTTCTTGAATAAACAAATAATTAACAGCTAACTGCTGATTAAATCTCACAGGATGGCATAGTAGGGGAGGGCATCCCTAAATTACTGGATGCTGATGAGTCAGGCTCAATACCATGTCATGATGGTGGGGACATAATGTGTTGGTTCCAGGTAATAACTGGGTTGAATTGCTGAGATCGTTGTTGTAGTGGCTAAGAATGCAGTCTTACTGCCATTTTAAGTTACAGAAGTTGCTTATAAGCAGGGAACCTCACTTCTGAGACATGACAAGTGCCATAAATAGAACTCCCTTACTTTTGAGATGGCAATGTTCAAAATGATCATTTTATTTAAATTCAGATATTTTTATTTCCTACATTAAAACTCAGAATTATTTAAGTTGCCCTTACACCATGAGAAAAGTATATGTTAGCTACTGACCACAGCCAACAAGAAGAAAAATCAGCAGCATCATGCTGACTTATCCAGAACTCAGTCTTCCTTTGCTGAGCCTTACAGAATCTGTTATGTATGAAATTTACTTCCAATACACTCATGCAATAAATGTGTCGTAAGACTCTGGGACCAACCAAAACCCTCAGTTGCCACGAATGGCCCTACCCTAAGAAAATCCCAAAGAAGCAGATTGCTTAGCCTCTGGGCTTATTTGATTCTGAGAAAAGCGCAGGGGAAGACATGACCGTGATTTTCACCGAACAGCACTCACCAGTCATTCCCTCCTCACATCTTGTGCACCCGTGTATGGAATCCATTGGTTACTGAGAAGATTGAGGCAGATCAAAGGTTAAATTAACAACAAGATCTGGAAAGCTTCCCAGGCTTGTCAGTCATTCACACGTGGAGAAGACAACAGGAAAATGAAAAGGAGCAGAGTGAGATGTTACCTTGATCTCTTCCCATTGTAAGTCACTTCTTAGGATGAGAAGTTAAAGAGAAGTCTTTGTTTTAAACCATTTTAATCCCATAATGGTAGATATTTTCTCATTGGAGGCCTGTGGACATCAAGGAAACCAGTGTTTTGCCAGCCAACTCATACTGTCTTTGATTTTGAAGTTTATAGATTGGTGCAAGAAATAAATAGGAATGAGATTTGGAATTGGTAGTTTGTTTAAGCTTATTTGCAGAGGGCATTAAATTGACTCTTCTTTAAGTGGACAGTGAAAAACAGTTAATGATTCAATAATATTAAATTAAAATATTTATTGGAAAGTTAGCAATGTCACAGCAGGTCTCAATCTTTTGTTATGCAATAGTTGGCACCTTTATGCAGTGCCAAATCCAGAAGCCAGTCAATGAAAGAGGGAGCCTCTGTCCTACACGCACTTGACTTTGACCTTCAAGATGCAGAGCATGGAGGTCATGCAGAAGGTTTGAAGCAACCAGAGAGAGGAAATTCAAGAGGGAGGCAAGACCTATTCTATCTGTTACCCAAGATACAAGAACAAAGCCCATGACATGTTGTTTAAAGCAAACATGGGCATCAATTATCCAAGATGAGTTATCATCACCTCAAAGATTAGAACATATGCAGACTTTTAAGTTTTGTTTGTGATCTGTGAGTTTGACCCATCTCCCTGAGAATTCACCTCCCTGCTTGGTTCACCAGGAAAGTGAGTACCATTCTCAAGGATGCTGGAAATACTGAGTCTTCCAAATCCCCAAAGATCTGACTGAGCATCTGTAAATGAACCAGGGGTTTTTGGGGTGTGGGACCACCTAGGTCACCTCACAAGTGATCAGATACGATGTGATAATGCTGGAACATTATGCTAGTATCACATATAAAGATTTTCATATGACTGTGTCTTTTGTGGTTCAAAAAAAAGTCTCTCAAAAATAACTAAAAGGGGAGCAATGACAATCGGAATTTCATATATTTCGAGAATAACCGTGAAGAGGCTTTTTTGATCTTTTCAGGTGTGCCTTGTAGATTTTCCTAGGACAGTTGCATTCTACAGCCAGGGAAAATGTGTGGTAATACCATGCTTTCCCTTCTTCAGAAGCACAGAACAGCACAGCACAGAAGTGACTCAAATTTGGGGGGAGGTATGTTCTACATAGTGATCATTCCATTCCTTCTACAGAAATGGAAGAAATGAGGAGGAAACTGGAAAGAATATACTTAGGGCTAGGGATTTATCTCAGCGGTACAAGCTCCTGCCTGGCAAGTGCAAGGTCCTGAGTTCAATCCCCAGTACCGGGCGGTGGTGGTAGGGAATCTTTGAAAGCAATAACCTTGATGTACTGCTTCTAGAGGTCAAAGATACTCAATAGTTACAGTGTTTTGGGGTATTGTTGTTTTTTAAATCTCATGTATCAATTTTTATTGATTAGTAATAGCTACCTGGAGTACTCTAAAGAGGAATTCTGAGGTACACAGTGGGCGCTCAGTAGAAGTTTGCTGGATGTTGCATGAATGGTTGCCTTGGGTAGAGGGAAAGGAACTATCACCACATGTGTCACAAGTTTGCCTTATTGCTGTAAGGTGAGTTCAAGGGACGTCACCTAAAGAAGAAAGCAAGAATAAGGAAGAATGTAGGATTGCAGCTGCCTGTCATAGGAAAACTCATTCTTGTGTAAGCTAAAATTTCTGTTCCTTATTATTCCCAAAACAAAGGCACTTGCTAAAATGGATGAACTACAAGTGAAATCTGTACAAACTTCAATACACTTGAGTAATCTTGTAAAGAACACTACATTAATTTATCCATGTATACCTACACTTTTAAAAATGATGCATATCCTTCAACTCTATTCCTCCCAATAAATCCATTTTTACCAATTTAATCCAAGAGAAAAATTAATAATGTGAACAAAGCCTTGGCCATGCTGGTATTTATAGATGGATTTCTTATAAAGAAAAGAAACCCACACAAACTCATTCAGTGTCAAAAAGAAGTCAGAACTTCTCTTCTGTGGCAGTACTGACTTTGGGAGCTGGGTAATTCTTTTTTTGGTGGCAAGAGGGAGGGCTGATACTCTGCACTGTGGAGTTTATCAGCAGCCTGGGGTTTGGTCACTACATGAAAGTACCAGTACCTCACCAGTTTGTGGCAACCAAAAATATTTTTAGATACTACCAAATGTCTCTTAGAAGGAGGGGGAGCTTTGCTCCCAGTTAAGAATCACTGGTGTAAGGGGTAAAGACAATTCATTGCTCATAAAAAGCTGATAACTAGAACTCAGAGCCAAAGAGCTTGCACATCTTACATCTTAGGTACATTCAACCTTTCTACCTCTCTCTCTCTCTCTCTCTCTCTCCCTCCCCTCCCTCCCTCCTTGCTCCTCTCTCTTAACCCTGTGTGTCTGCTAGATCCACTCTGTTCTCAGTCTAAGTGTCTTCTCCTTCATAATTGCATCACTTATATAGGCTAATAATGGACACTACACACAGAATTGTACATGGTCTTTTGGGTCAGTTATCCATCACTGACAGATAACTTATTTCTGTTTCTTATTTTAAGTTTAAAAAGACATAGCTATCTTAGTGGCTTAGCTTACCAGGAAGAGTCAGGCAGTGAGTTGCTAAGGGGTGGTCTCTAGCCTGCTCAAGCCCAGGGATCCACCACTGGCCCAGTTAGGTGTGACTAGAGGAATGCAGAGCTCTTCAGAAATGTCAATAATCATGTTATTAATTGTTCATGCTTTTCCTCCTCTTTCCAACCTGGAGACTTTTGATTGGAATCCAGATAACTGACTTTATCTTTTTCAAAGTTTTGTTCTAGACTGCTACATTACTTAAAAATAATTTGATATTTTTCCCTAGACTGTATACCAATTTAGTTCCATCTGGAAGCCTGGTCTTGGGCTGATTATTGTCTTGTCTGAAGCAAAACTCTCCACAGGATTCTACCCAGTGCCATGTGAGTCAAGAGATTCGCATTTTGGCTGGAGGGAAGATACTATTCTTGACCTTGTGTGAGTTGTAACTGGTTTCCTCTGTCTTTGCACATGGTTTTGTCTCTGGACTGGAAGTTTCCTCAAGTGCCTTCTTTGATCAGTACTCTTGAATACTTGGGAATACTCAGCAGATATCCACTCTTCTCTGTACAATATTTTCCTTTCCAGTGCTCTGCCCTGGGAATTTTGTCACTTTGATCTCCCTGGACTTTGATTCTCTCTAAGTCAGGGAATCTGACAAATTCTGTGTGGATTCCCCCTCTCTTTCTGTAGCCTTGGAACCCTCTCAAAACCATCAGGTGGGGTTAAATCTTTCTCTCCTTGATGTCTAATGGCTGAGAAACCAATGCTTTATAGATTTTGTTTGCTTTTCAACTTTTATCAGATAAAAATTCAACCTGTATGCTCTTGTCAAGAAGCAAAGTTCCATGATGGGTTTGTGTAATGAAAAATTAGAAACATGTAGTATTTCTAAGAAAAGGATTGTTTATACATATGACATTTTTAGAAGCAAGTTCCATTTGGTTGTTTTCAATGATTCTTTAGGTGAACATTTATGTATATGTAAATATGTTCCCAATCTGTCAGTAATTGAGAAAGCGAAAAATAAGTGTATACAACCTTTGATTCTATTTTGACTATATCTATACATATATTCAGATGAATATAAATATAATGCATGCTTACACATATAACATATACATGTATATTTACATATACTTTTAGGTATCTTTTTTCTCTGTATATAAAATTACACACATATGTCATAATTCTTATAGAAAAATTCTCTAGAATTAGTAAGTATTTTTCCTTCTGCTAATCTCTTTTCCACTTTTGTACAGTAAATAGGTATCATTTTATAAAAGTAAAATATATGAAGATTGGTTTAAATTCACTGTTAGTTGATATTTAGTGTTTAATAAAAATGAAGAAAAAAATTCTAGATTTTTTCTTTTACTTTCTTTCTTTTATTTATTTTTTTGTATGAGAATCAAATTATAGACCTTACGCTTGCTAGGCAGGGGCTTGTGCTGTCCCTAGTATTTTTTTTTGTTTTTTGGGTTTTTTTCTTACTTCATAAGTTAAATAAATTTACAAAAAGACTTTCTAAACTGAAACAATTAAAATTAAACTAGGTGTGCTAATAATTAATAAAGCTTTGATAAACTACTACTACATTCCTAATATTTAAAAATAATGTTGCCTTTCTGTGTGACTTTAGTCATTATTATAAGCTAACAAATTATTAAGTATTCACCATAAAAATGTTTAAGTTTTTTTCTGTCTATTTTCATTAAACTAAAATATATGAATGAAGAACAAATGTAAAAGAAAATATAATGTTACTATTTAGATCTAGACCAAATAAGGTAGCAATCATGAGAGGGAAGACTGAGACCAAAATAGGGTAGAAAGCAGGGAGCATGGCCTTGTATGGCTTTCAGAGAAGAGCGCTTGGCATTCCACGAGGGTAGGCCCCTTCTAGATCTCTCTGTTCAGCAACCAGGGTCAACATTTTATATCAAATAATGAAACAACTCACACCTTTATTCCTATTTGCAATTCTAGCAATTCTGTCTTTTCATTACTCCTCTTGAATTGGTATAAAAATGGGTGGAGTATGTATATGAATGCACAAGTGCACATACGCACATATAATATACATGTGCCCATATGCGCACACATATACATGTGTGGCATATACCCTTATATGCACATAAAACACATGTATGTACACATACACACATGCACACATAGCACATACACAATGCAAAAATAACCACACACATACACATGAACATATGTATCACTCACACATACCATATACCACACACACAAATTTGCAGCATGTGCAGAAGCAAACATGCACACACATATCCACATTTATTCACATATATAAACAATTACCTACCCCACTCAAATACACAATACACATAGATACACACAATCACACATAGAATGTGCATATACACACACAAACAGATATACTAAAGATGCACACACAAACCACCTACACGCACACACATTTGTACACAGGTATACACACATGCATACGAACACATTAAAAAAGCACAGCAGCCAGAGACTAGAAGCCCCCATCTGTGCTCTGACAATGAACTTGACAAAGGCTGTTTCTATGTACTTCTCATTTAGAAAACATCATCTGAGTGGTTATTTGACAGGTGTCCCCCAACAGCGCACTCCAGTGCAGAAGAATGTGAACAACCAGACAGACTTATGGTAGTGCAGAGTTTGCAGGCCCACAACCTGCACTTGCATGGGAGCAAGTTGTGGGTAAGCAGCTTGGATTTGGAGCATTTATCTATCTCCAAGGTCTTCATTTCTTGTCTCTGCTAAGTTAACCATCTCCTATGTCAAAGGCCAGGAGTGGCCAAAATAACCATCGCAAAACACAAATTTGTTGACTATTGCTTCCCACTGTGGCGTAATAAAAAAATACAGGAAATAGTGCTAACGAGGAGGCAAGCCTACATCATAAGAAACAGATGAAAATATTCAAACAGGTGCACAAGCAAGCCACAGGATGGCACTGCACAAAACCCTGATGCTTGTGAGTGAGTGTGTGTGAAACAGTCCCTAGCAACAGATGCAGACAGAGGAATGAGGCCTCTTCTGAATGGTGGAAGCCTGGAGCAGTCTTTGATATATATTTTAGATCTTTTAAAAAGTATAATTTCATGGTAAAAATATTCAAAAGTTCAAGGGGGGAAACAGTATCTTCATCTCATCACTTTCTATGTTCCCTGTCCTTTCATTGGTAACAGCATAAATGAAAAACATCCCAAATGTACATCCAGCATAAAGGGACAAACAAATGAACAGTACAGGCACACAATGGAGTATTACCTCCTTAACACTCAAAAGGAATGAGCTGCCAATACATGGAACAAGGGATTAATCTCAAAAACATTAAGCTGAATGAAAGAAATCAGACACAATTCTTTTGGAGTTCAAGATCACGGACAATCATTCTATGCAGATAAGAATCAAGATACTAGCTGCCCCTGACAAAGGAGGCCCATTAGCTTGGAAGGGGCATAGAGACTTTCCAGGGTTGATGCTCTGTATCTTGCCTGGGACAGTGGGGACATAGCTATATAAAATTGTCAAAAAACATCCAGTTATTCACTTAAGAGTTGGCATTTTATTGTGCATGAGAGCACCAAAAATGTTTTTTTCTGTTTCCCTTGAATCATACTACTTCATCTTTTTGTGTATGTTTCACTAGAATATATATACATATATATTTGTATTTGTCTCCACTGTGCTTGCATGCTAATAATTCCAATATGCAGAATACCCTAGAGAAAATTAAAGACAATCACATGCTTGATTCTTATGTTCAGGGTCTTTGAGTTGAAATAATTTGTTTTGTGCTTTAGCATAGGTTGGGGGAAGAATTATAGATGGAGAAAGAGAGATTCAAAATTGTTTGACTATACAGAGTTCCTAAAACAACAGTGTCAGACTAGGCAACAGAGAATCAATACTCCAATAATTTATATTTTTCTTCAATAAATAGAGGCCACTCTGGAAAAATAATATCTTCAACCCTATCTTCATTATCCAGCGATAAAGTGCACCAACTATATCCTTGAATAAATAAGGCTGGTCTGTGGAAAATAATGAATACTGGCTAACGGTTACTGATTGCTGAGCCACACTATTTACATATATTTTTAAATTCATTCTCACAACATTCTCTGAGGTAGACAATATCACTGCTCACTTTTTTTTCTCACACACAGAAAGGTCGAGTAACTTACTTAAAGTCACACAGATAACATGAGAAAAAGCCAGGATCAAGGGACTCATTGGAACAAGGACCAGGGAATGGAAAGAGAAAATAAAGAGTGGATAAATTTTTAAAAAACAAAAGAATGACCATATTGATGAAGAAGGTATTTCAAAGGGACATTAGTTTTTAATCAAATGAATCTTCATTTATGGATAGTGGAACTGAGACCCATAAAAGTTAAATAAATTCTCAAGCCATTCATCTAATTAGGCACAAAGCTAGAAAAAGACCCTACATTTTAAAAAACACCATCTCAGGGATTTGCTACTAAATTAAAAAAAACTACATTAAAAACTAGAATTTCTTTTTACATAATGTCCGCTTTTGAAATTTATCCCCAAGGGATTGTTACATTCATAGTGTTATAAACTGAAAGGGTTATAAATCATCTATAGAGTTACCATTGACTTAGTCCCAAACTCAAGCAGCATCCCACTTAAAGCATCCCACCCAGACAATAATCTTTCCCATTTTTTAAAGCCTTCCAGATGTATCTCAACTGGATCTCTTGATTTATTTTCCAGAGCAAAAGAGTAGAATTTGGAAAATAGTCTAATATGCATATGCTATTAATGGCATCCCAGGAGCTAGACAAGTCCAAGTGCTGAACAGCCAAAGCATTTAATTCAGAATGCAGTACATGGAAGCCCTAGGGATTATTTCTATCAACATCAGCTCTATGAATATGAATTATCTTTCATGCCAGCCTTTTTCATTGAGAAAGAAATCTACACAGATTTAACATGGGAGCCAATATCGGAACGTAGGAAGTATAAAAGAGAACAGGAATGAAGATGAACAAATACTTCTTTCTTAACTCCCCCAAATCTGTAATAAGCATTTTATTATTCCTATTTCTGTTTCGTTTCCTTACCATACTTACTAAAAAATGTTCAGTCCACAAGCTGACATCTTTGAGTCCCTGCAAAATCCAGTACCAGATTGGAGACCACTCCTGAGTCTCCAGTTCATTCCATTTCCACAGCTGTCTTTACAGAGATGGAAAGATGCCTGTTAATGCTGGGACACCCGAGGAGCAAGTAAGTGTGGGAGCAATTGCTCTACCTTGCCCAGAAACCACGAATTGGCTTCTGCCACACACTTGAAAAACTACTGAATATGCTCTAGCTGAGTTGATGCAGTCTAAGGAGAACCATTCTACCGTTTACACTTAAGAAGTGCCCACGTATGAAAACAGAGTGTGACAAACAGGCACAGTGATATATTACTACTGGAGTATTGCCCAAAGTAGTCCACAGCAGATTAAAGCCAGAGAACACCTTCTTTTTGCATAGAAATATTCCAGACTTTTGTGCATTTTTAATTAAGGAACAGTCTTACTCTATTTGGAAAAGATGTCCAATATCAGAAAAAAAAAAGACCAGATACAATGTGCATGACATTTTGAGGCAACTTGCCTGCTTCTCAGATCAAAAAATTACCTCTAGCAATGATGTAGCTACAAAATATCCTCATTTTCACATTAACTAGCTCTCTAAATGCCTATTTCCAGACTCGGATGGAGAGCACATTCCATGGAGCCAGCACAGGATGCGGTATGTAGTGTGAGGAGCTGCCTACCTCTGACCAGTGGTCTCTTGAAAGGCTTGGGCAAATCAAGGAAGTGTCCAGAATACATCCAAGAGCAGTATTTGACTCTCCCATGGCTCAGATCTTCTCTGAGATCCCATTTCTTTCAGATCTCCGCCACATTCACTTACTCCCTTAGCTGGCGCTCTAATTCCACAGCTCTCTCCCATTCCCGGACAAACCTCAGGACTGCTCTTCAGACAGAGAATACGGTAGATCTCCAGGGGTTGCTTCCTTTCCAATATTCTGTCTCCAAGGCCTGAAATTCAACAAAAAAAATTGAAAATATCCATTAAAATATATTATTAGATCTCTGCTTATAACAAAGAGATATTTAGGACAGATGAACCCTGACACTATGAAGTAGGTAAACCAGATAAAATTTAAAACTCATCTGTTTTTCAAAGGCACCAAAGACCTGCTTAAGCAACGCAAAGAAGACGGATTAAGAGTCAGGAAAATGTGAGACTCTGTAACAGCCTTATATCCTGGAGCACGAGCTGGGAGCAAGCAGTTCAGCATCCCAGAGGACCAGTGAAGCTCCAAGAAGTGCAGCTAGGTTACCTCACAAAAGAGGTACTCCAACACAGGACCATGCCCTCTCCTCTCGTCCAAGACATTTGCTGAATGCCAAAACTGCACAGAGGTGGAAAAGGAAAAGCTGAGCTGAAAATATCTAAAAACCTGAGTGGCATTTTCTTTAGTCTGGAGATGCCCCAGGGGGAGGTCAAGATGAAAATGCAGTATCCAGTGAAGGCTGCTGCCCTGGGGCACAGCTGGCTCTGAGGTACTGTGTTTGTGGAAGAGGAGAGATGCGAAGGGGCTCCCACGTGCTGGAAATTAAAGGTAACACCTGAAAGTGTTCCCTTGAGAAGCTGAAAGGAATCAGGGTGCTGCTCTTTGTCACTGTCCAGTCTAGCGCAATACTACAAGAAAACACAAAAACTCAGGATAACACGAAAGAAAGAAATCAAATTGTCATTATACATAGATGAATTTATTCTATATGGGGAAAATCCAATACTGGATTTCCAAACAGCTTAAATTTAATACATTTATTAATACAGTATGGAGAGCTGGTCAGTATAGAGAATCAACTTTAAACCTAAAGCTTAGCAAAAAAAGGAAAATAATATATACGTTTATATGACTCACAATATCATAAAATTCTTAAGAATAAATCTTTAAATGATCTGTGAAACTTGGATTCTGAAATCAGGAAGCACTGAGGGAGAAGTTAAAGAGCTAAGTAAGGTCAGGTGTATGGAAACTCATAAATTAAAAGACTCGTAAGAGCATCAGTTCTCCTTACATTCACCTATAGGTTAATGTGATTGATACCAAGAGACTATATTCATGAATTTGTAAACTGATCAATTGGCTACAAAGTATTATGAGAATGCAAAGGGATTCAATACCCAAAGAAATTTTGAGGAAGGAAACTGAAAGACAGTGAAGTTTCAGGACAAAAATATTTGAGCTAAATCTCTGGGAGCACTGGTAGTAATTATATGGAATTTCTTTTCCTGCAAATTGAAACTGTATCTGCTTTGTTGGGAAAAGCATAACACATCTTATAATACCTGTCTGACAAGTAGCAAATATTCAATGACCATTTGGTAAATATATGCATGTAGGGAGGGATGGGTTCATCAGGAAGAGCCCTACCAGTTAGAAGGATGGCAAAAGGCCCTGGGATATAGCTCAGTGGCACAGTGCCTGCCTGGAAAGAGTGAGCTCATGAGTTTGGTTCCTGAAAACCCCCTCCCCCACACAAAAAAGGACAGCAAAAGCAAAGATAAAAAAGCATGAAAAATGCACCGCAACACTTCAACTAAAGTGAGTTAAGTCTATATGTGTTGTAGGAGAAATAGAGGTTAGGAAGTTAAAATAGAGCCATACTGTACCAGAGTCTAAATCCTGAACTTACAGGGTTTGGGTCTCACTTTTTTAGCATCTAGCATTCTAAAAAAGTGTGAACGGTTGATGGGTTGGAAAATGGCCTGGGCCAATAGCAGGGAGCTACTGGGCACCCATCCCATTGCTGCACTGAAGTGCATCCCCTCTGCTACCCGTGTTCAGTACTACAATAAAATTAGAATTCTTCACCAAGGTCATTATTCATGTATCTAAAAAAGGAATATCTCCAAATATTTAAGTCAATAAACACTTAGTTAAAAGCTGTCTTGGTTACTTTTCTCTCATTGCTAAAACAAAATACCCAATTACCAAAACTGAGGAAGGAAAGTTTTATTAAGCTCACAGTTTATGGAGGTTCCATTCCATAGCTAGCTGGCTTCCAGGCAGAGTGGCATGCCACAGGGGCAACCATTCATGGTGGCAGAAGACAGCAAAAGCAACAAGAGCCAAAAGCAGTGAGAGGAAGCATGTTTCCTCTTTTATATTGTATTCCGGTTACCCACCTCCTCCAGTGAGTATAGTACTCATACCAACTCTGTGTCCTCCTCTTGCACAGGGTCAGAATGTTTACAAAATAAAGACCCTGACCCCCAGCCGAGTCACTTAGTTAAATTTCTAAACTTTTCAAGTTGACACAATGAACAATTTCCTAATGTGTTAAGGGCATGTCCTGTACACTGTAGGATGCACAACCGTTGAGTTACATAGTTAAGCTTCTAAACTTCTCAACTTGACACAATGTATCTATCATAACAGAAGCCTCAACTCTCTCCCTCAGAGCCTTGAATTTGTCAACAGCTAAGCACTGTATAATAGGAATTTGATAAGATTTCTCTTCGCACTGTTTTTTAAAAACGATTGTTAACAACTGCCATGACTGTAGAAATATGGACAAACTTCTCTGGGTGACCTTTCTTGGTAGGAAACAGTGTGTGAGCTCTTTGGTCTGTATCTGTTAGGTGGGGCTCAGCTATATCTATAGAAATTCAACAGTGTTTTGAAAAATACATAAGTTGTCTGAAGTCTGAAGAAAAGTAGTCCAAGGTGATCATGGTCATTTCTTGGTGTCATCACATATGTGCTAGCATACCTAGAGGTTCAACTCACTACCCAGCGGCCAGAACTAAGCTCCAAGGCTATGGCTCCACATAGGGGAGGCTGGGCGATGAGATGTTCTGATGCTCCCAATAAAAGTGGTTTTGGTAATCAGGGAGACCAGTGGACTTTGAATAAGCCACCAGCAGTCACCACTACATAATTCATTCCTTCATTCTAAAATACAGTGATCTCATAGAAAATGGAATCATTGAGAATTTCTTTGCTGAGGAATTTGTTCTTACTGTTGGAGGTTATTTATTTCTTAAACTGGTTTAAAATGTAGCTTTCAAACTTGCACTGAAAAAAAAAAGATTGTTCTGTAGATGGACAAGAAAAAATGCCAGATGAGGGTGAGAAAGAATGAAGGTCATATCAAGCATCCCATGTCCCGGACCAACCCACCCATAAAAATGAGACATAAAAAAGGGAGAAAATGTTTGACAACTCCAGCTTTTCTGAAAAAAATTGAAAGTATATATAAAGGGCAAAAATAAAATTTTTATCATTTGGTTTAAATGTTTGACATCTAGAAAAGTGTACTGAATACATGATGATCTTTGCATAAATCATGAAATTTACTAGTAGGAGAGAAACTTTTATTTTTCGAGGACTAAATATCTATTTCAAGTTCCCATGCCTCTTGAAATTAGAAAATAAGTCCAGTCAATTTCAGTAAAAGCCTGCCGCGTCTGCTTTTTAGTCATTCTTATTTAATTGTCTCTGCCTCAGAATCTATCTTGCGCTGTTCCTCTGGCAACACATTTCAGATCTAGACAGAGCAGGAGAGAGTTGAGTGTTTGGATTTGGCCCAAACACTCAGAGTCAAGGCCATCTTCTGCAGTAGCTATCTTCCCACTGCCCTGTGACAGTTAGTATCCTTCCCACTGACTTGGACTGAACCATTCTGTCCAGCTGGCTCTTCCAGAAGTCCCCTTCCTCCATGGTAGCATCAAATGAGCTTATAGGGCACCCTCTCCTGCTCCCAAAAACAATTTGCAGCACATCTGTTGCCAGGATAGCCTACTGTCCCATTTGGAATAGTCCTATATACCCACCCACTCATAATCACACTTATTCCCCGTGCAGCAGGGGCAGACTAAGTGTACATCCATCCTTCTGAGGGGCTAGAACTTCATGATGCTGCTCAGCCCCAACCACCTGGACTGTGTTAGCCTTTGGCTTATAAACAAAGAAGGCCGTGGGTCTTCCTCAGGACTCAGTCCATGCTAAGCAGCACCCAGGGAAATGATGTGAAGAACACATTTCCAATATTCTTATGGATTTCAGTGTGTAACTATAATTAGGTTTGAGGTAGCATATATATATATATATTTTTAAAATCAATTTTATATTGGTACATTTTTGCTATACAAAATTACCACATTCATCCCAGGGAATTTGTATCTGTACATAATCTATTTTAATTCCCTTTTTCCACATTGCCCTTCCCTCCTTTCAACCCCTCACCTGACCCCATTTACTAAGCTTTGTTTCTATTTTTCCTTCTAGTCTCTCTTCTTTTGTTGCTTTTATTTACACACACAAACACACACACACACACACACACACACACACACACACTGCTTCTCCAACACCCATCCTCAGTATCTGCCCATTTGGCATGGAGGTCTTCCAGGCTCAAGTGCCTCCATTTGGTTTTGGAGGGAAACTCACCTGCTCTTCATCAGCCAGGTACTCAGTCAGGCAAGTGTTTTTGTGTCATCAACCCCTTTGTAATCTGGTGAATTATGTGTGCTTATTTTCAGAAAAAAAATCTAAATGCATAAAGTACATAGAATTACAAGAAACATATGGAAGGTTTAGTCTACTCACAAGCAACAGATTAAGTACCTCAACTCGTTCCAATATTTATACATTGGAGTCTATCCTGTGATTCCTTTAGCTTTATATGCATGACAAAAAAACAAAAACTCTTCCATCTTAAAAGTGGCTACTCCCAGCCACCTTTAAGAACATTGCCAAAAGAACATTGGTTTTCAACATTAGTTTCTTAGCTATGAGTTTTTAAACTTATAAAGTAAGACTTGGTGGTTTTCAAGGCAGCCACTTGGGCAGGCAGAGCCCCCAGCAGGCCTCTCTGCCAGGAGGGTCCAGTCACCATCCCAGGGGACCCACTCTAGGCCCCTTCCACATACCAGTGTATTTCCATGCATGTGTGTTCCAACAGGAGACATGTTTCAATGCATGAACAAACCCACATGATGCAGTGAACTGGAGGAGATATTGCAGGGGTCAGCGCAGACGACATAGGTAAACTATTCACAGAAGTAATAACAGAAAATTTCCCAAAAATCGGGGAAAATCTGATATACAGATAAGTGAGGCATATAAATGCCAAACAGTTACAAACAACATAAATATACACCCAGGCATATAATAATCAGAATCCCAGACATACAACATAAAAACAGAATACTAAAAGCTGTTAGAGAAAAGCCACCACTCACCTATCAAGGAAAACCCATCAGAATCATGGCAGACTTTTCAGCGCAAACCCTTAAGCTGAGTTTGGAGTGAAGCATTTCTTTCTTTTTTTTATTTTATTTTAAAGAGAATAAAACAAAAGAGGGCAGTACAGAGCAGATCAGTACAGGACAACATAGACAACACAGTACTTTACATTAAGACAACCGGATATTAACAGTAGCTATCACAATATCTCTTTCTCTGGTATAGTTGAGCATAGTTTCAAATATAATAATATCAAACATAACAAAATAGTATAAAGCCATTCAAAGAGTGAAAGAATTATAGGGCTTTCTGAACTGAATAACAGAAAATGATCAATGGGTACTATAACATCTCATTTTTGATAGAAAAATTTTGTTTAAACTATCACACATATTCAAATCCCAATAAGACACAATGTGATAGATAGAACCAATGGTAGTAGAAGAATAGAAGCATGGTAGCACTTCTAAGAAGGACGATATTAAATCAGCAATAGCTGTCATAATGTTTTATTTTCTTCAAAACAGCTGTTCATATCATCACACATGATATAGTCAAACAAAACAGAATAAAAACATTCCTACTGATGATTGAAAACTTTGAAAGTCTTCAAAGCTGTGAGATGGGGACTCATGCTTACCATAAAGTCTTATATACTCTTATCAAATCTCATATTAGGGAGACTATATGGTATTTACACTTGTGAGTTTGGTTTATTTTGCTTAAGAGAATGGTCACAAGTCGTGTCCATTTATTTATAAATATCTCAATGTGATCATTCTTTAGAGCTGAGTAGTACTCCATTGTATAAAAATGCCACAACTTTTTTATCCATTCCTCAGTTGATGGGCACTTAGGTTGTTTCCAGGATCTGGCTATTACAAATTGTGCTGCTATAAACATGGGTGCACATATATCACTGTGGTATGATGTTTTCAGTTCTTCTGGGAATATGCCAAGAAGTGGAATAGCTGGGTCAAATGGGACTTCCAAACCCAG
>PVJX010028418.1:0-23050 GCA_004027295.1 Dolichotis patagonum | reverse complement strand
TTTTCTCTGATGGCTTTTAATATTCTGTTCTTATATTGAATTTCTGGGATCTTGATTATTATGTGTCTGGGTGTAGCTCTGTTTGGGTTGTAGGTGGCTGGAGTTCTGTATGCTTCATACCTCTGCATATCATTTCTTTTTTCTATGCTTGGGAAATTTTCCTTAACAATTTCTGTGAATAGCCTTTGTAATTCCTCTGTTTTGATTCCTGCTTCTTCATTCACATACTTTATTCTTAAGTTATAGATCCTCTTTCATCTTCCAATCTTTGTATCTTTACTGCCTGCTCCCTTGTTATTTTTAAGAGATCTTCCCTTTCATGACCCCACATTGCAAGCCTGTGTTCAATTTTTGATAGTCTATCTTTGGTTTCTTTCAAGCAGTTTTGCCAGCTTTCTATGGAATTTTTAGTTTCCTGATAATCTCTTTGAATCTGTTTCATGAATTCTAGGTTTTTTTCTGAATTCTTCATGAAATTTTTCTCTCCATTTGTGTTCCTCCATTCTTCTGTCTGTGTCTTCTTGAGAGGTGCCCAGCCCTTCTTTTATTAATCTACTTATCTCTTGTTTAATTTGAATTAATATTTCAGTTTTGGTCCCACTTATGAGGTCCTGAAGATAATCTCTTTATGTCCACTAACACTGTGTTTGATGTTGCATTTTGGCTGCCTTCAATCTCTTTTGTATTTACCTCTCCTGGATCAATGTTCTCAGGGTTGGAGGCTGGGAGTTTTTTCTTATTTCTCCCTCTCATCATGTTTTTGGTTCCTTCCATACAAGTGTACAGTGTAATTCCCAGACCCTTTTCTTGTTGGTTAAGGCTCCTCTAGAGGGCGCAGGCTAGGAGCTTTAGCCCTCTTCAATAGGTTATCAGAGATTAGCGTTCACCCACGGGCAGTGTGTGCTAGCTCCTCCCTTCTGGGCCAGTCAACCTTTGCAGGCCTTCACTGTGTCAGTGTGCACCGATCTCAGGGAAGTAACTGGGTCCCCACCAGGGGTGAGGCCTAGTCCAAGCAGATTCTACCAATCCGCTTGGCGAGGGGAGCAACCAGCTGAAGCCACTTCCTTATGGAGTTAGGGCTGTCCTGCCCAAATCCAACATGTCGTCCAGTCGGTTTCCCCTTTCCCGTGGGAGGGTCTTATTCCCATCACTCACCACGTGTTGATGCCAGTCCCCGAGAACTGTGGGGCTCCCCAACCTCTGACTTCAGCGCGGCTGCGGTGGGAATTCATGGTGCCTCTGGGTGGGTCGCATGCAGGGCCGGTCCGGGCAAGCTGCACACAGGGCTGTTTAGCTCCGCGCTCTGGCGGCTCAAGCCAGTCACTTCGGTGCAGATCGTTTGTTCAGGTTGGGCAGGAATTCAGGCAGCTCGAGGAGGGCACCGTTCTCGCTGATCTTATCTTCACTAATAGTAGCCCCAGGACCTCATATTTGAGCAGTTTTTTGCACTTTAGTTTCTTCCTGGGTTGTGAGAGTCCACCTCTCTCTGTTTGGGTCTCTCCAGGGTGTTTTATTCTGGCATTTGAGCTATCTCTCAGAGAGGATCTCTCTCCTGCTACCTACCAGTCCGCCATCTTTTTTTCCTCTGACTGGAAATACATTTTTAAAAAGTGAATATACAGTTTATTTAACATTCAAAGTTCAGTAAGATGCATGCAGTGTGGCAAGTTTACTGGGGGTTTAACCCTACCTATGATATGATTGCTTGCTGGGGCTTAATAAAGGGGTCCTGTTCACACTTAGCACTAATTAAGTACTTTACTGAATAAATATAATACATTCAGATGCTTTCTTAAAAATCAGTTTTAAAGGCCTTTTAATTCAGGCCAAAGACATACACATAAGGACAGATATGCTTATTTAACATAATTGGCTGATTTACACAGCACTTATACTTTTAGTCCACAAGTACATTATTAAATGTTAGAGAATATGTAATATAACTGTTCCTACAGAACTAGCAAATAAATTTCTAAGGAATAAAACTTTTACAGGTTCCCATATTTCACATGCACCCCAACAGTCTAACTGTAAAGAGGACCAAGCCTGTTACGTTCCTCACAAGAGCTCACGACGGTCACTTTGCTATTCAAATCCGCATTTCTGACCCATTATGACCATGGAGATGAGATTCAAAAGTCCCCACAGTGGCCCTGAAGCAAGGCCAGCAGATTGCTGTAGCTGCTGGTTTCAAACAGGAGCCTAAAGAGAATTCTTTCTGTGGTCTGTTGGCCATTTCAGAACTTTGGAAATGGAATGGTCGGGGCTGGGGATTTGGCTCAGTGGCATAAGCGCCTGCCTTGCAAGCAGGCAGTTGTGAGTTTGATCCCTGGTACCGATTAAAAAAAAAAAAGAAGAAGAAGAAAAAAAAAGGAAATGGAATGGTCAGTTCATCAGAAAGAAATAGCAGGTGAGTATGGCAGACTTTGGGGGGCCTGCAGGGGAGAGACCCTGGCACCTCGGGACCTGCACCATGTGGTTGACTCAGGGTGCCGGGAGAACAAGGAGCTCCTCTCCTCTCTGGGGGGCGGCTGTGAGCCAGCGCGTGGGCTGAGAATCAAACATCTCATGTCGTTCTGTCCCATGTCCCCCTCCTTAGCAAGTGGGAGCCAGTGAACTACACATCTTGTGAAAGACTGACTATGTTATTTAGTATGAGCTCCCCATATGCAAAGATAAGGACAACCATTTGGAAGAAAACAAGAGACAATATGACAGATAGTGAGGATCTCTGGTTGTCTAGCATTGAAGTTTATTCTTTCTTATGTCCCGCTCTGTTCTGTTTTGTCGTGTTTAATTTTACCCCCCTTTAAAATAAGGTTTAAGGAAAAGTCCCCACAGGGGACTTTTCCCGAGGGCGATGGCGTGTCACTGCTCCGGCCACCAAGAGCGGGAACCCTGTGCTGCTCTGTGCTCCTCAAGACAGCGTGTTTCATCCTGCGACACGTCAGTTTGCATAGAAACGTACGCATCACGTGAAGTCTTCTATCTACAGATGACTGCAACTCCAGTCAGCCCAACTGCCGAAGTCACCGCCCACGGGGCCCAGGGCCACCACTTTGAAAAGCATCTAACCACCTTCGGGGAGGACGGGGAGGAACAGTCTGTGCTCAGAGCCAGCTGCTAAGCGTGTGGACACGTTGTGGATTTTTTAAAAAAGAACAATAAACCCCTGTGAGCTAAGACGAAGGGAGGAGAACGTGTCTTTGGGGGCCTCGATTTAATTTTCCAAAGTTAATACCCTGTAGGTCTTTATTTTTGTGGTGTGGGGGATTGAGCTTGGAGTGCGCAGGGCAAGAGAGGACAAAGGAGCCGGACTGCTGCAGATACTGGCCCAAACCCAGCCGACATCACCCCTTCACATCGAGGGAAGATGCTCATGATTAGCAAAACAGAACAAAGATTTGTGCAGGCTGGGCTCAAACCTGCCATTCTCCTGCCTCAGCCTCCCAGAGCTTCAGTGCCCAGGCTGCTCCCTCACCTCCAGCTCAGTCAGGGGCTCGTGACTGGGGCTCTGAAGTAGCTGTGACGCAGAACTCATTCGCTGCCCCTGCCCGGCGGGCGGAGGCTGGCGCCCACTCCTGGCACCTCCCCTCAGCTCCCGCTGGCCTTCGTTCCTGCGTCTGCCAGGGGCAGGAACCCTTACTCAGCCACGCCACGCTCAGGGCGGGGCCTACAGGGCTGATGTCCAGCGGCCAGCTGAGCTGAGTCAGCCAGCTCCGTCCCTTCTGCTGCTCCTTCGGGGCCAGCCTCCGTCCCCACTGCCAGGCGCACGAGCTAGAGATAAAGAGTTGGCTTGGCGTGCAGCACAGGCAAGGGTCTGCGGTTTCAGGGTGCTGGGTGTGAGTCCTGCACACACAGACATAACTGCAGTCAGAGAGAAAGGGGCTCAGGCCCTTCCACGGGGACCCTCCAGATACCACTGGACAATGGGCACCCCCTCTGCCCCTCCTCTGGAAAGTCATTTTCCTTGTTTTGAAGCACAGTTGCTATGCTGCGCAGGCAGCCTGAGGCTCCAGAACTCAGGTGCTCCTCCTGCCTCAGCCTCCCCAGGTGCTGGGCCCCCAGGCACACCAGCTCACTAGCTCCTCCTTGAGCAAATCTCACCATTCGGACGGTGACGGCCACTGGTCTGTGCTCCCATTCCATTTGGAATCCCTACTCCCCTCGACCTAAAGGACACACAAGGCCCACTCCCTGAGTCCCTCGTGTAGCCGAAGGAGATGGGATTTGGCTCAGCACAGGTCCAGCACTTCGAGGCGGCTTCTCATTTTGCAAGCAGGTGTCTGAGCCATCACACTTGTTTGGGGTGGGGGAGCCCGACTAAAATTCCTTTCACTTGGTCCAGGTTTTGCTTTTTCAGAGCTGAGCGCCTGGTGTGTTTATCCAGTTTCTATCATCGGTTAAGACACTGGCCCATACCAGGGCCGACCCATGCAGAGTGGGGTGCTGGACCGTTTGCCTCACCCAGCCGAGTGTGGTGGGCTTGCAGCGTGTCGGGGAGCTGAGGGGAGTGTGGTCCTCAGGGCTCCCGTCCCCGCACGGTCCTGGGTTATCTGGGCCACAGGAGAAGCAAAGCAGGGCATCACTCCTGCACCAAGGGCTGGCACTCGTGCACTGGGTGGGCAGCAGTGGTGCCCACAGCGACAGCCATGTCTTCCTGCTCCAGCGTCAGGACTGGGGGGCCACGTGGTGGTTCAAAGTCACCTCCTCCACTGCGAGCCACCAGTATCGCCAAAGCATGGGCAGAAAGCAGCCCTGCCAGAGCTGTTCCCAGGGCCCCGTGCGCCCCACCACTTCCGCACCTGCTGAGCGTCATCAGGAGCAGCCAGGCTCCCGTGGACAGGCAGCTGGCGGCCAGGAGGTCCCCTTTGCTCTCCCCCAGGCCTCACGGCCCGCTCACTGCCCCAGGGCTTCCTCCTTGCCAGCCTCAAACCCGTCCGTCCTGCCCCATCCGCTTCCCGCCCGAGTCTTCTCAGCGCTGGTGCCCGGCTGCTTCCGGGTGGGCAAGGCCAGGCGGGCTCTCTCCCCGAAGCTGCTGATTTGGAGACCAGGACTGTGAGGCCTCACCTTTCTCTCTCCAGAGGACAGGAGATGGACAGACACAGTCGTGGCACCAACAGCAGCCGAATGCAGAGTGCTTTAAAAGCCTCGCGGAAAGCAGAGGAAGTGAATAAACCGAGGAGTGTCCTGGAGAAGTTGGCAGCCTAAGGCATTTTCCCTCACCGTGCTGCCCATAAACGCTAACTGCCAGCCTGACGATGGTGCTGCTACCAAGAGTCCCCCAGTGCCCTTTACCCAGCCTGGGCCGGTGCGGCCCCAGGTGGGGCCCGCGCAGCACAGCACACGCACGAGATTCGCCTCCCTCCTGGCTGGAGCAGGCCGGGGCACGGCTGGGAAGGAGAGGACTTTGCTCAGCATTTCCCACGCTGCGTCCTCAGCGACTGCAGAGCATGCTCGAGAATGGAGCTAGGCCGGAGCAGCTTCCCGAAGGGGCCGCCTGCTGCCCTTGGATCCGCGCTGTCCACCGGCCCTGCTGGGCGCCTCCCCACAGAGCTCTGCTCAGGCGGCAGTTGTGTCCCCTGCCTCCCTCGGCGGCGGCGGCAGCTGCCCTGCAGATGCGTGGTGACAGCGGTGGGGCTCGTGGTCCCAGCCCAGGGGCACCACGGCTCCCGCTCATCAGGCCTACCAGCGACCAAGCTGGAGGGAGCCAGGTTGCGGCTGACCGTAAGGTGACCACCAAGGAGGGGTGGGACGTCAAATGGGAAGATGGCAATCTAGGAAGCCCCCGAAGGAGAAAGGAAAGAACCCACCCAGACCAATCCCTGCCCTCTTTAGGTAACTAGGAAATTGGGAACCAGGAAGGGACCTGTGCGGCGGTGACAGGATGGAAGGAGAGGGACGGGGCACAGGAAGGGGCCGGGGAGGGACAGGGAGGGGCGAGGGGCAGGCGCCGTGGGCAGTGGGTGCCGCTGCCTGGGGCATGCATGCTGTCAGGGCAAAAGGGCTCAGCTGCACCACTGGCATGTGTGACCAAGATAAAAAATTAACACCCAATAAGGCAAACATAATGTCAGCTTTAGCGCTGTGACGGTGGGGTGTGGAGTGGTCTACAGGGGTTCAGTAGTGCTGTCCCTCCATAAATGTGTTTCTTGGCTGGGAGGAGGAACAGGCTCCCGGTTTGGGTCGCTTTCCGCTGTGCCGGGACTGAACCACAGCTGCCCCACCCGCTACACCAGTGCCCTGCTATGTGCACCCTGGCCGGAGTGGCAGAGCTGGACAGAAAAAAACAGCGGTCCCCGTGGTCTCGTTAAGGGTTGGTGGTGATTTGGGAAATCTGCTTTACTTTCCATCTCTCTTATATAAAAATGCAACAGCATCTCATCCCATTTCCTGTGCACTTGTGTTCTTGAATTTTAACATTACAATCCTAAGCTTTAGAATTTTTGTGCTGACGTCCTCCATCTATCCAAGTCTACTCGGGACGGAGACTTGGGCTTCGGGGACTCAGGGGCTGCACCCCTCTGTGATCGGAGGGTCCCCACCAGCTCCACCCGGTCCTCTTAGGTGGTCCAGCTCTCTGTGGCATGGCCAACCCCCCGCCTTCTCACCCGCTGGAGCCGAGAAGCAGAGATGCAGAGGTCGTGAGCACACGATGTGATTTTGAAAGCTAGGGCCATACCTCACCCTAGGTGCGTGAGTAATGTTCTCATACATTATTCATATTTACATATAAACTGTAATGCAAAGCACTGCAAAAACTAAACTTCTTTGCTCCAGTTCTCTTCTTTGTAGTGGGACAGACTATTTCCTTTCTCTTTGGCCTAGTAAATCTTGAAATTTTTGCATTATAATCCATGCAAAGCTGTGAAGACGGACATGCATAAGTTTCAGCAGCTTTTCTTATTTTCCCTTCACCAAAGGAGCCCACTAAGTGATATGCAAATAGATTTCCATTCTAACTGGTTTGCCACACTTGAAAAATAACCCTGTCTAAATGGACAATTATTAGCTGTATTTTTAAAAGGGAATTATTCCTATAGCAATGTAGTGTTATTCCAAAATGCATTGCTTGAGTCCTGCTCATGGCTGGCTGGTGGGAGATGCTGGATTTCTTCCCTTCAGCAAGGAAATTCTTCCCATGATACACACACACACACACACACACACACACACATGTTCATTTATCCATGAATGCTCATTGGGTGTCAGGACCCAGATATTCCCTGCGTCTGTACATTAGTCAAAAAGGAAAAGAAACAGAATGTGCAGTTGAGCCGGGACTTTCCGCCTGCTGTTTTAGTCAGTTGACATCTGACAGTGTTGTTCAGCTATTTACATTTGTGCAGGACTTGGAAGTCCCCAAGCTCATTTTCTCACAATTCAGTAAGTGGATCATTTAATCACTGTGATGCTAATGCACTAGAAGAGCTAATGTGTAATTCATGCTGGAGATTCAGAAGATGTTATGGGAGGGTGGACGGGGAAGACCCTCCTGGAAAGACGCACGGACAAAAGCATAAAACTGAGGCACAGACTGGGGCTCCCCGCCCTCCTCTTGGGGTCACCTCCTAAGGAAATGTGGGTGGCGTCATCAGGAGTCTTACTTGGGGGTCTCTTTTGTTTAAAAGCGGTGGCAAATTCACCATGTTGTGCGACTTTCACATCCATTGGTGTCCAGAACGTTTTCATTTTGCAGAACTGAAACTCCACTCCTTCCCCCATCCCACCCACCTGGTCTGTGATTTATTTTTTGGTACCGGGAATTGAACTCCGGACCTTGTGCTTGCCAGGCAGGCCTGTGGCGCTGAGCTAGGTCCCAGCCAGCCTCGTCTGTGGTCTGATGCTCTGAGGATGTCTCGTGCCCGGAACTGCCGCATTTGCCTTCAGTGAGAGGCGTGGTTCACTCGGCACTGAGTCCCCGAGATTCTCCCACAGCCCAGCGTGTGTCAGAATCTCCCTCCTTTCAAGGGCAAAGTGACCTTCCATTCTGCTTTTCTGGGTGAGCCCCACCACCACCGCCAGACTGGAGGGGGAGGTTGTGGGGTGACACCCTGACTGACAGGGGTGTTGAGGGGACCTCCGGGCAATGTGTCCTTCACTCTCGCATTTCTTAAAAATTAAGCATTCACTATTTTTTGACCTGCTATATAAACTCATGCACATAGCCTGTAAGTGCTAAGCTAAGTAGAATGCCCTTTTAACTTCTTTTTAAGTACTTCAATTTTCATGGACTTGAAGGTCAGCGGAAGGAATAATTTTCATGAAAACATAGTGCAAAGAAATTGTCAACCAACTCAATTTTATAGCACTGGTATAAATCAAAATTCTTGAATGATTCTAAAATCATAATAAAAATTTTAATCATTCTATACTATTCTTAAATTATCTTCTTCTGCACACATCGAAGAACCAGAACCGGTAGTTCCAATACTATTACCTGTTAGATACCCTGTTTCCTACACGGCGTCCCCAGTGACGGAGCACCTTTGGTTTTTCAGTCCATCTTAGGTAACAGCCTGGTAAGCAAAGGTTCCTGTTTGACTTGGACGCTCTGCTCAGACACTTTGTTCCACCTCAAGCTTTGATGTTTAATAATTGACCCAAGGAGGGGAGTGACTTGACGCAGAGAGAACGCCCCTGTTCGGTCTGTGGAAGAGAAGGTACAGCTGAGGAAAACGAGGGAAGTTTAAGATGTGGCACGAGTTTGGACCGGAAGAGATGTTGTTATTTTAGAACTGAGGACCAAACTAGCAGGACTGAGATTTACCAGGAAGCGGACTTGCCACGCGGGGCTGGAGAGCAGTGCTGGGCGGAGGCCGCAGCTGGCTGTAACCCAGGTCCCAGCCCGCGCCCGCCCCAGGTGGCTCAGCTGGCCACAGCGCCGGCCGGCCGGAGCTCAGGTGCAGGTGGACGTCCCTGGGGTGGCCAGGCCGAAGGCCGAGGGCGTGGAGGCGGCTGCGGCACAGGAGGGCTTAGCCCGCGTGTCCCCGAGGCCACGGCCACGGATGTCCAGCCAGACCTCGGCGTGGTGGGGCGCGACTGCACCGGGGAGCAGAGTTCAGCTCAAGGCCTGTCAGACACAGGGCGTGCGCCCCTTGCTGAAGACGTTTCGGTGGTTGCTGAACTCTCGGGGACAGGACGCCCCACCCCCGGGAGCCAGGCTGCGCCCCAGCTCGGGGAGCCCAGCCCCGACTTCCCTGGGGAAGGGCCTGGATTCCGGCTGCCTTGGTGCGGTTTTCAGAACGACAGCCGCCCGTGTGGACGACTGTGTCCGATGTGATACAGCGGGGCGTCTGCTTATTTGTTTGTTTATTTTGATTTTTTGAGAGTGGACATGGCTAGGTAGCCCAGGCTGCCTTGAGTTCATTGCCATTCTCCTGCCTCAGCCTCCTGAGTACCAGGATTGCAGGCGTGCGCCACCCAGCCTGGCCATGTGCTTATTTTATCCAAGCGATTTTGCCTGTGGTCTCTACCTGCAGAAGTCAGCAGAAATCAGAGCCAGTAACTCCTAAGTCCCCTGCTTGGAGTTTCCCAAAAGCAGCCGGAACATGGAGGAACTGGTAGGTAAAACTCTTATCCTTGAGACCAGGAGCTTGGCATTTTAAACATTTATCTATAACTGATACATAAAAATAAAACGTTCCACATATTACTGGGGTAATGCTGTTTCAGTATGTATATATTGTATAACATTTACATCGGGTTAAACCAGATTTTTCAAATGTTTATCATTTCTTTATGGTGAAACATTCCAAAATCTTTTTTTCTAAGCCTAGCTTTGGTGGCACACACCTGTAATTTGAGCACTGGAGAGGCTGAAGCAGGAGGATTGCCATGAACTCAAACCCAGCCTGGGCTATGCAGGGGGTTCAGGGAAACCCTGTCTCAAAACAGCCTTTCTTGCTTTGGAAACGTGCAGCACCGTGTTATTTACAGGAGCCCTGCTGTGCTGGGAGGCACCGGGACCCCTTGTTCCGGGCAAGTGGAACTGAGGCAGCAGCTGGTCAGCCTCCCCCTCACTCCCTGTCGCCCTCCGGTAACTGTCGTCCTGCTCTCGGCTTCCGTGAGGACGACTGCTCCCGACTCCACACTGAGTGGGGTCGGGTGGACTTGTCTTTCTGTGCCGTTTAGTCAGGCCGCACAAGGCCCCCCGCCCAGGCTGGTGCTGCAAACGGAGGGCTGACTGCTGGATGCCTGGGCAGCACCGCTGCGCGTCTGAGGTCCTCCCCAGCCATTTGCAGCCGGTGGGCGTCCACTGTTTGCATGGCTCGGCTGCTCTCACAGGCTGATGTGAGCATGGGGTCAGGGGCCTCTGTGATTTCAGGGCTGTTGTGTGAATCATAATCCAGCAGTTCAGGATTAGGTGACTTCAAGAACCAGAACACCAACACTGTTAGTCTGGGAACAATGCCTGACTTCAGGTAGAAGCTCCTCAACACTTCTGCCCCTCCAGAAACCATGGCAACGTTAGGGCAGTGCTTCTTAACAGTTGCGCTGGGCGTAGTGGCACAAACCTTGAAACCCAGCACTCTGGGAGGCTGAGGCAGGAGGATCACGAGTTTGAGCGACTTAATGAAATGGTCTGCATTTAAAAAAGAGAAAGGGCTGGGGTGGGGATGGGGATAGCTCAGCGCAAGGACCCCGGGTTCAGTCCCCAGTGGTACAATGAATAATTAAATGGACGCTACTCAGTGTGAAGCCCCCCCCACCCGTGCACGGAGAGCCCCACAGGGCCCCAGGGACGGTGGTGGTGGGGGGCGCCATCTACAGCCTCTCACATTCGCTCATTCCTGGCTTTGACGAGTATCTCTCAGTCCTGGCTACAAAATCGCAGCAATGCTTTTTCAATTATAATGTGCTGAAAGGACATAAAAAGAATGGAATTCGGGAAATAAAGTGTGTTCTTGGATTAAAGCAGACAGCCTGCTACGGTTTCATATGCTAATCGTCTGCACTGAGACAGAGACAACATTGCATCTTTTGGGGTTCTTCCTTCTGGTTGTGGTCAAATAGATACAAAGGAACCCAAAGACAGTTTTTAAATCCCAGCAATCAGACTGATGATGATAGAGAAATTACTCATAAATTTAAGACGTCTCTGCATGGGCTGCAGCCCCAGCCCATCTGCATTTCTTTATTTTTATTTTGAGAGTGGGTCTTGCTAAGCTGCTGTTACGCACACGAGTTCACGCCTGTGAGAGCCTTGGTCGCGGGGCTGTGTGTGGTGTGCGGCCGGTCCAGGCCGTAGGAGACAGAGCTCGCGTGGAGCGCAGCCCTACTGCCGCTCCCAGGGAAGCAAAGCAAACGCCCACGGAAAGGGTTCGCTGTGGGCCGCCGCAGGGCAGGGAGCGCCACGCGAGGAGACAGCACGCAGCGGAGGGAGGGGAGGGAGGGCAGCGGAGCCCGGCGTGCGCCGGATCGTGAAGGCCCTGCCCCAGCCAGCGAAACTCGGCAGGAGCCGTGGAAACCAAGCCAGTGGACAAGACGGCAGGATGCGAGCGGTGTGGTTCGGACCCCGCCGCAGGAGCGCATCGCCAGACCCGAGGGTCAGGGCACGCATGCGTGCACACACGGACCCCACGGACGCAGACGGGAGCCGGTCAGGGGGTCAAGGGTGAGCTCTTCGTCACTCTGCCACCTGGACGTCCAAATCCAACCTCAGGCAGCGTCTCATCGCAGGCAAAAAACACAGCACGCAAGAACGCTGACTTGGGGTGGGGTGCAGAGCTACAGTAAGCCTCAAACTGTAAATGGGCAGAAGGAGACAGCTTTGACCCAAGGTTAGTCCAAGATTTTAAAAACACATTAATGAACAATATATATAATGGACTTTATAAAAATTAAAGGCTTCTGGTCTCCATAAAACAATGTTAAGACGATGAAAATGCAAGCACAGAATAAGAGAAAATACTCGAGAACTACATAGCTGATAAAAGACTAAAATTCAGCATATATAAAGTTCTTAAACTTTCAATAAGAGGACAAGGCAACTAAATGAGCAAAATCTAGGTATTTCACTAACAATACACAGATACAAATAAGCACAAGATCCTCAACGCAATTGAGGATTAGAAAACACAAATTAAAACATACCTACCAGGGTGCTATAATTAAGAACAATTCTACTGAGTGTGGATAAAGTAGAACTCTGCTGGAAATGTAAAATGTCACAACCGCTTTTGAAAGGCACGTGGAAGTGTCTTTAAAAATTAAGAGTGGGGGAGGAAGGATAAGGAGGGTTGAGAAATCACCAAGCTATGTTACACGCATGCATGCATAAGCCAAGTAAAGCCCACTATTCTGTGTAACTAATATGCAAGAATTAAAAAGCCCACGAAGTTAACATGCCTAGCATACCTTTAAGCCATTCCCTCCTTCATATTTAGAAATGGAAGTATCTCTCCACAAAGACTTGTGCGGAGCAGCTTTGCTTGTGACAGCCCCAAACTGAAAGCCCAAAGCCATCATCACGTGGTAAACGGGCGCATGCACTGCTGCCGTCCTAGACCAGAACATCACTCAGGAATACCCCGGGGGCTGGGGGTGAGGGTGCCGCACTCTGGGAGGCCGAGGCAGAAGGACTGGAAGTCCAAGCCCAGCCTTGGCAACTTAGTGCTTTGCAATATTCTGTTTAAAAATAAAGAAGTACTGGCCCTGAAGCAAGGCCAGCAGATCGCTGTAGCTGCTGGTTTCAAACAGGAGCCTAAAGAGAATTCTTTCTGTGGTCTCTTGGCCATTTCAGAACTTTGGAAATGGAATGGTCAATTCATCAGAAAGAAATAGCAGGTGAGGAGACTTTTGGCAGCCTGCAGGAGAGAGACCCTGGCACCTCGGGACCTGCACCGTGCAGTTGACTCGGGGTGCCGGGAGAACAAGGAGCTCCTCCCCTCTCTGGGGGGCGGCTGTGAGCCTGCGCTCAGGCTGAGAATCAAACATCTCATGTCGTCCTGTCCCCCATCCCGTGTCCCCCCCCCTTAGCAAGTGGGAGCCAGTGAACTACACATCTTGTGAAAAGATTGGCTGTGTTATTTAGTATGAGCTCCCCATATGCAAAGATATGGACAACCACTGGGAGGAAAACAAGAGACAATATGACAGATAGTGAAGATCTCTGGTTGTCTAGCTTTGAAATTTATGCTTTCTTATGTCCCGTTCTGTTCTGCTTTGTTGTGTTTAATTTTACCCCCTTTAAAATAAAATTTAAAAAAGAAGTAAAGAGCTGGGGATGTGGCCCAGTGCAAAGGCCCTGGGTTCAATCACCAGTCCCACAAAAACAAACAAAACAACAATAATGAGAAAGGAATAGACTTTTGAAACATTTGAGTCAGACCCTGAGAAATGTGTGCCCACCGTGTGATTCTATTTATATCAGATTCTAGAAAATGCAAAGCAATGTAGAGGAACAGAGAGTAGAAAAGTTCCCATGCCTGTGTGTGGGAAAGAAAATGGGCAGGAAGTGGGAGAGAGGGACCCACCCAGAGGCCAAGGAAGCTGCAGGGAGCGAGGAGTTTGTTGCTGACCTTGATCGCAGCGACGCCCCACGCAGAGGATGGTCAGAGTAGGCAAATAAAAGCACAGGGCATCCGGTTAGACGGAATAGCAGATTAAACACCGCTCGGCGTAAGTGCACAGTGTGTGATGTTGGTACTACAAGGATTCGATGTTTACCTGAAATCCAAATTCCACTGGGTATCTGCTTCGCCTGGCGCCCCTGCTCTGCGTTTGCACACGTATGAAAATGTACAGGCTGCACTTTGGAAAGGCACCGATGACCGAGGCCCACTGCAGAGCAGTCCAACTGCTACAGGAGACGGAAGCCGGGGGGCTACGCAGGGAGCAAACAGGACTTTCCCGTCCACTCTGCCAGCAGCGGAGGCCAAGGATGAGCCCGACGTCTGCTCCCGTCCACCGGGTCCTAAAAGAACGCACGCTCACAGGGGTGAGCAAGCAAACCTTCCAAGCAGTGACATTCAGATATAGACTGACGAGGACATTTAAATTATTGTGTAAGTCTCTGCTGTCCTGTGGCTTCATCTGTCTAATCTTTCGCCTACTCACAAATCCATTTTTAAAAGTACTGCACTATATTGATGCCCATTCTTGAAATGAAAGTCTTTTTTTTTTTTTTTTTTTTACAATACTGAGGAATGAGTCCAACGTGGTCACTCTGGGCCATATCTGTAGTCTTTATTTTTTAGTTTGAAACAGGGTCGAACTAAACTGCTAACTTGCGTAGCCCAGGCTCAAATTTACAACCCTCCTGCCTCAGCCTCCGGGCGCGCTGTGGTGACCAGTGTGGGCCCTGCCTGCTGAAGTCAGTCTTCTGAGTGACTTGGGAGCCCACTCAGGCCTCTGGCTGTCTCAAGCGTAGAGAAGTTATTACGAAAGGAATACAGACTGTGAAGAACATCCATCTGCTAAGTACGGCTTGCTTGCTTTTTTATAATTAAACGTTTCTCAGTAACTTAAACAGCAAACTCATCTATGCTGTTCCTCTGTCATCCTTTTGGCCATTTCATTTGTTTATTACATGGTTTATGCAGCTGAGAAATGCCACTCACTGCTGTGAACTGCACTGGCCGGAAGTCAGCTGGGGCGACCAGAGCAGAGCAGTGCTTCTCCTGCTGGAAGAGAAGCAGGGGAAGGAACCAGGCCTCTCCTGCTGCTGTCCAGAGTCACTGTAATGGGTACATTCGAACTTGTCAGCAGCGGGGACAGGCTTTACAATCAATGCCCGACAAGTGCTAAATGTTTCTTTTCTCTTTTGGAAGCGAACTGGTGTGAATTCCTGCCCCCAGAGCAAGGAAGCAGAGGACACTTTCTACCCTGTCCTGTGCGCGTGGAGCTCTTGCTCTCTGAATTCTGTAGTGTTGACCACCTTTACTCAGGGTGGCAAAGGAGGAGCAAAGAACCCCCTCTCATCACTGTACCCTAACGAGTGTGCTCTGGGGCGGAGACAAAGGGAGGGTGTGTGCTTAGCTTAGAGACTTCAGGCTGTGTCTCCAGCACTAACAGATAAAATTAAAAGGCTCCTCCTCCACGCATCTGTGAGTAGTGAACTTAAATTAACATTTACGGTTTGCAGTGATATAGTTTACTATATAGAGAAGCCTCATAGGACGAGTTATGAGATTCCATGTAAATGTGATGCTTTGCTTAAAGGTTAGTAACCAAGTTTGGGGCCACACCCACCTTTTTCTTTTTTTAAGTATGGTTAAAAATGGTCTTTCACTTTGTAGATGGTGAAAAAGCGAAAAGACTCCCACTTCCTGAAATGTGACACGTACACAGGAAGGCGCCCTGGTCCAGAGCCGCGGCCGTGTGGCTCAGCGCTTGCTCAGCCTCCCTGAGGCCCTGGGTTCGATCCCGGCCGGTACCACTGAGGAGGAGACCACGTCTCCGTGTCCTCCGCCGGGCTTCAGTGGGACAGGCTTCCCGCTTCGGCTCCGAGCATGGTGGGGATGGCGTGGCCCAGCGCCCTGGGCAGTGCCCCGCAGGGGCCCCCGCTCCCCCTGCGCCCAGCAGCGGGGATTCCGAAGGACACCAAGAGCTGCTCTCCCCACCCCCACCTTGTGAGGCCACCAGCTTTGTGTTATTTCAGTTTTATTTTCCAAGTAGAAGCCCAGAGACGTCTGTAATACTTCGGATTTTCACTCCTCTGCTCTCAAAGAGAACACAGGGAGATGGTTCAGATTGCTTTAGCAACTTAGGGATCAGAAGCCGCCACGCTTTGGACAGCTGTTAGCAAGCTTCGGCCCAGTGCACTGCCCGGTGCAGAAGGAGAGAGTTCACAAACCACACAGGAGCCGGTGCAGGCCTCCCAGGGGGCTGAGGCACAGACCAGAGGTGCACACGTGCGACATCCCCAGGAAGCTGCAGCGCCTGGGTACAGCGGCGACCACAGGTGCTGTGGAGCTGCTGTGAGGGTCTGCTCTGAAGAGCAGGAAGTTTGTCCTAAAGAAGCCGGGGTCGGGGGCAAGGGTGATGGTTTCTAGATCACACAGGGAAGCCGAGGGCAGAGGCTTGTCATGCTGATCACTGACCCCCGACCCCGCGTCCTACCTGAACCAGGCGTTTGCGCGTGGCTTGACCGGCTGGCTGACTCCAAGGCCAGCCTGTATTCCCACTGCAGTCTAGTTCTCGGTCTCCCTGGCACAGGAACCCCTTGGGGGCACAGGACGTGGCCTGGCTGTAGCTGCGCCCTGAAGGCTTCTGACTCCTGCGGGAGGGAGGTCCCCGCTTCAGAGCAGACCCAGCACACCCAGCGAGGCTGCTCCTCCCCGAGGTTGCCTTGGCTTGTGGAGAAATGTGACAAGCGGACTCACCTACTCTTATCAGTGGTTAGGCCGCTGCATGACCGAACGGACTGAGCTGACCAGTGGTGCTTAAAATTCTTCAGTCCCTGAGCCCATCGGGTGGCCACTGTCAGAACCCGAGGGCCTCAGTCTCACTGGCAGCCGGGATGATTAATCTCTGGCACTGTCTACCATCTGTCGCTGCCACATGCCTGGGTCAGAGGTGTCCCCTGCAGTCCCCCGTGCTGTCCGCCCCCACCCCGACCAGGGCTGGATTCCTCACGCCCTGTGTGTGATGCCACTGCACAGCCTCGAGGTCAGCGGGTGACCGAATGCGCTCAGCCCGTGGTCCACTCATTCCTTTCCCTTAGCTCCTTGCTGTGCTCCATGTCGGTCCCTGAAGAGGGATCGGCCACCTGAGGGTAAACGATAAACTTCTTTTATCGTTTCCTTTCTGAGGACGCAGTGTGCGTGTCTGCTACATGACAAGTACAACTGTTTTTCAGTCTGAAGGTGTATTTGCCCTAAATCCCTGCAGTATGTCTGGGTCCAGCTCCGGGTTGACAGGTCTTTAAGAACTGAGAGCAGTCACTCACCTCCCCGGCCTCCAGGGCCTGGTCCCAGTGCTGCCATATTAATCCGTGTCCCCTGTACTGATCAAGGAACTGGCTTTCACAGCACCACCCTTCCAGGAGAGGGGCTCAGGCGAGGAGAGGGCGCCCAGGGCCCTTCTGTCATCCCGGTGGAAAAGAAGTCATCACAGAAAAGCATCTTCTTCTTCTCTTAGTGGCTCTGGGATTGGACTCAGGGTCTTCACCTTTAGCTATGTGTCCAGCCCTTAATAGTTTTGCATTTTGAGACAAGGTCTGGCTGGTCTTTAAGTTGGCCAGGCTAGGTTCTAAGTCTCCTGCCTCGGCCTCCCAGAGCACTGGGCTGACAGGTATGTGCCATGATGCTCAGCCAGAGAAGCATTTGAATTATTCCATCAAGCTGAGAAAGAACGATCTCCCTGAGAGGACCAGCGGGCCAGGCCAGACTCGGACCTGACGGAGGGGACCCATCTGCCGAGGCACGGCCGACCAGCTAAGTCACAGGGAACGGAGGTGGCTCTTGGGTAGACAGGTCTCATAACAGGAATCATATATGTGCAGGGGGCAGAGCCGGTGGAGGCAAACTGCTGATTTTGTAGGCAATCCAGTGTCACGTAAATACCGGGTTCCGATGGGAGGAAACCTACATCCCTTTCCAGTGTGCACCACGACTGATTGTCCCAACCCCAGCCTGGGGCTGCCCAGAGCCTCCCCCAAACCCACGAGGTGCCAGGGTGACGCCCATCTGTGTCAAGCCCAGGACCTGCTGTGCTGGGCCAGCGCTCTCCGCGGAGCCGCACGCTGCACCCCCACCGGGATTCCAATCACAGACTCCGAGGCCTGGCCTCGCCGGCTCAGAATCAATCCCCGTCCCCCAGCTCCGTGATCCCACAGCCGGGTCAGCACCTGCAGCCAGCTCCAGCCCGGGGCTCCGAGCCGCTGCAGGCACACACGTGCTGACCCGAGTGCGCTGGGCATGCAACCTGCTGGCATGCTCCTGCTGAGGGCATTTCGCTCTGCATCTCGGTTTTCTGGTTTAAATCAACATTTCAGGGGCCAGGGATTTAGCTCAGTGGTTCAAGTACTTGCTTGGTAAGCACAAGGTCATGAGTTCAACCTCCGGTACCAAAAAAAAAAAGTAAATCGTTTCCCCCCCTCACCCTTGAGTTGCCACTTGGGGTGCCTGGACGGAGCATCCCGCCTCTGCCCGCTGGCTCACGGCAGCCTCCCCAGCCACAGCGGAAACAGCCAAGTTGGTCTCCAGATATTCTTGGGGTCCCCTTAAAGACAAGCTCACTCCAGTTGATTACCAAAGACCTAGCTAGAATTATGGAAATCGTGTCATTTCACATTTTAAAGATGTGTAGCACGTCTAGAATGTTTTTGCTTTTGAGATTCGCTCCTGTCTCAAGAGCTTTCCTTGTTGCTGGGACAAAACCAGGCCCCTGCGTCTCCAAGCAGAGAGGTTGTTTTCAGCTGCGTGTGTAATCTGTGGCTGGCACGCAGGAAGGCTCTGGAGAGGACTCCGGGGCCCAAGCAGTAGAGTGAGGAGGGAGCCCTGCCACCCTGCACCCAGTGACCACCTCTGCCACGGCCCCACCTCCCACAGTGCCTTGGCTGTGGCCCCCTCAGCACACTGCTCACTGCAGAGCACAGCAACCCAGACCCACGCGCCCCAAATCCCCACCCGAGCACACCTGGGCCTGAGGCTGCAGCGTGACCTCTAGGGGCAAACCACAGCAGCTTCTTCTCGCTGACAGCTCATATTGGTGGCCAGGTTAGGTCTCTAGGTGTGGGGGACGGCTTCCGGTCACTACGACCAGAGAGCCAACAAAACCAACTTTAAGGAGGAGAAGTTTCTCTTCTCTCACAGCTTCGGAGCTCTCAGTCCTTGGTGGGCTGGCTGGAGGGGAGGCAACGGCCCGCAGCCCACCAGGCCAGGAAGTCGGGGTGCAGGGAAGCAGGTGAGAGAGGCAGAGAGGAGGGCCCAGGTCTCACCCTAGGACCACGCCCTTCCAGGAAGCTCCCCCTCCTGAGCCTCCCTCCCTGAGGAATGCCAGCAAATTACACATCCATCAGTTGATTGATTAATCCACTCATCAGTCAGGGCCCTCAGACCCTGCCCTTCCCAAAGCCCCACCTCCGAACGCATGAGCTTTTAGGGGGACATTTTAGATCCGAACCGTGACACACAGACAACCTCTCCAGTCAACTCTTTTGGCTCCTTTGTGTGCCATCTTGGTCACTAACATTGCCATTTGAGTTGCCTGGCAAAGTAATCATTGAAGATTTGCACAAACTGGTATTAATGCAACCATATTAAATGAAACCCATTTGTTTTATAACTCTCAGTTAGTTTTCATACATTTTAGAAGACAATTTCAATGTTAAAAGCCATATGAATTTTCTGGATGAATAGTGTGCTATGTGAATAACAGCTCAATAAAGCTATAAATTGTAGATGCATGAATGAAAGATGTGAAGAGCAGATCTTCCTCTGACATTACCCTTGTGTATCTTACCATAACGCCCAGAACAGGAGGGCTCAAGGCAGTTTTGAAAACTAAATTGCTCATTAGATGTTTAAAGAACTCCATGTGTCTTCCCCAACGTGGGTTCACACATTTCCAGTCTCAGGGTGGGGCTCTCTAACTCATTGACCCCATTAACAATCTACTGCACCATTCAGCACGCAGTGTTTGTGTGCTGTCCTGCATCCAGAGCACTGTGCTGGCAACTAAGAATGAACAAAGATAAGTAAGACACAGTCCTTAGCTTCTCGGAACTCACAAATAGAGAGTAGACTCCTTAAGTATGATGTCAAAAAGAAAAATGAAATTAGGTGAAGCTGCCATGAGTGCAGTGTGCCGACTGTCTCATTTTAAATTGCGGGGGGAGAGTTAGAGATGTTTTGAAGGAAAGGAAGCATTTTCGAGAAGCCTAATAACAGTTGTGATAATAACGAGAAAGGTTAAGGGAAGTACTATGGTCAGATTAGGAAAACATTCTACAATCCTGAGAGATCTAGGTGGACACAAACTACAACACTACAGAAAAGCACTGCATGTTTTTAGGGAAGGAGAAATTTGGATTTCATCTTAGTCTTAAACCACCCTCGGTGGTGGTGTGGATGATGGGTTAGAAGGAGAGAAGCCGGAGCTGAGACTGGTTAGGTGGCTTTCTGATTATGGAGAATGTTCTAGTTCAGTTTCCTGCCTCTCTATTGCAGTTATTAAGTTCTATGGAAGCAGGGCTTTTGCTCTAAGTTCCCAGCACTTAGGACAGTGCCTGGTACGTAGAGGCTGTTTGTGTTTGTTGAATAAATGAATAAATAAATCAGTAAAATAATATGTGAATGAAAATGTAAATATCACAGTAAAAATGCAAAAAATGCAAACATAATCCCAAATGGTAGAATTATTGTACAAAATGACAAGTGTAGTTATGGAAAAAAGTAAATAAAAAATTGGAAGAGCTGACCAAAATATTTCAAAACATGGATGACAAATTTACCAAAGAAATAGACACCACAAAAAAATGCCAGACAGTAATCCCAGAGATAAAGAACTATATAGATTCATAAACAGCAGAAATGATGAATTTGAAGATAGGATTTCAGAAACCAAGGACAAAATGTATGATGATTTACTCAGAGAAACCTTGAAAAAGATAAGAAAGAAAAGTAAGAAAAAGATCATCTAACTGCTACTAGATGATGCTAAGAATACTAACCTAAGGCTAACTGGAGTTAGATAAAAGTTAGAAAATAGCACAGATGGAATAAAAAAATCTGTTTGCAGAAATCACAGCCAAAATTTTCCAAGAATGAAGAAAGAATTCAGCATATAGGGAAGCGAGGCTTGCAGACTACCAAAGAACTCCAAGGGAAAAGAAGTTCCTCATGATACATCACAGTCAAAATCCCAGATGTTCAAAAAAGACAGGATTTTAAAAGCTGCCAGAGAAAAGCCAAAAAGTCATTTATAAAGGCAAACCCATTAGGAGTACAGAAGACATTTTCATGCAACTTTAAAGGCTGGGAGAATTTTGAGTGCAGTGTTTGAAGCCCTAAACAAAAACAATTTCCAACTCAAACTAATATATCCTGCAGAACTATCTGTCAAAATTGATGGATAAATAAGGATATTCTATATCAAAAAACATCTTAGGGGATACGTGAACACTCCAAACCAGCCCTCCAAAAATACTCAAGAATATTCTAGAAAGAAACAATGAAGCCAACAAAGCCAGCAAGTTGATGGAATGAATATACCAAGCAAGGCAAGCAGTTAAACAAAAAGTGAAAAGTAAAGCAGCCAACAACAAGAAAATAACACAATGACAGGAATAAATCAATACCTTTCTGTAACAGCTCTCAGTGTAAAAGGTCTTGGCTCCCTGATTAAAATACACAGATTGGCAGACTGGATCAAATAACAGAACCCAAATAGTCTGTAACTATTGGGAACCAGGCCATGTAAGGGTTAAGTTGTTAGACACAACGCTCTCTGGATGTATTGGAAAGCTCATGTCCACAGACCCTGAAGGCAAGATAAGACTGCAGCTCAGGGGCTGGCAGTCGCTGTTCCAGAACTATAAACTGCCAATCTCAGAGGTCAAACAGTTCTCTTAATTGGCAAAATTTACTGCTGGAAAGTCTTTGTTCTAACTTCTCAAGGTCCTGCTCAGTTTCCTGTGTTTACCTCAGCTATTCTTTTCATTTTCCTTCACATCCTCTGAACTTGTTTGAAATCCAATAAATTTAGGCATCCAGAGAAGCCTTTGTCTTATCTCCAAGAAAGTCTGACCTTCCTGGATTCCCCACAAAGCATATTTGCATTGTCTTTATTTAATGCCTTTCTGTAAACTCATCTCTAACATCTAAAGCCTGATCAGCTCCTGATATGTTACATTCAAGAGACTTAATCTAATCCAAAAAGAGATTCATGGGCTGGGGATATAGCTCAGTGGCACAGAGCCTGCCTAGCAAGTGCAAGGTCCTGAGTTCAATTCTTGCGAGAGAGAGAGAGAGAGAGAGAGAGAGAGAGAGAGAGAGAGAGGAGAGAGAGAGAGAGATTGATTCATATACTAAAATTCAAAGGATGAAAATAATAATCAATAGAGCCAGACAGAGACAGATAACAACTATAAATTCATATGCACTGAATATCAGTGCCATGAACTTCATAGAACAAATACTGCTGAGCAAAAAGAAAAAAAACACCAACACAATCATAATGGATGACCTCAATATCCCATGTGCACAAACAGATAAACTAAACAAAAAATTAACAAACAAATATCAAAGCTGAGCCACACCTTTGAACAAATGCACTTAATAGATGTCTATAGAATGTTTTACCCTACTACAACAGAGGGTGAATTCTTAATAGCACATGGAACTTTCTCCAAAAGACTAGTCCATAAAACATGCTTCTATAAACACAAAGGAATCGAAATCTGTCCTATATGTACTATCAGGTCATACTGCACCATTGAAATTAGAAATCAATTGCAGAAATTTTACAAACACCTGGATATTAAGTAACACATTTCTGAATACTCAGGGGTCATAGGCTACAGAGAGTCCTTCCTGGTCCTTATCACAATGCTGGAAACTTATATTCGTAATCCCAAGGAAAAGTTATTGGAATTCTAGTGAGTTAATTCCAATCTACCACTTCCAGTGTGACCCAAGGTGAGAATAAAGATATTAAGACATATTTATAGTTATGGGGAGCTGAGGGGGTCCTAAGTCCAGCCAGGATGAGAGTCCACCAGAAAAAAGGTCCTAACCCAGGGCTGAATTTGCAACAGCAGGGGAGCGGGGGAGTATGAGTCAGGGATGACTGGCCATGAGAGTCATGGGAAGTACATGCGGGCTGTGAGCTGGGCTAGGAGACCTGAAATCACCTCTGCAATATCCAAGAGAAGGATATGCCGTGAGAGTACCTGCATAACGCAGTGTATGGTAGAATGTAAAGTTTTGAGGTTAGTGTTTCTGCTCTGCTGTGTGACCTTTTATGCCCTGGGAAGTCTCAAGCCTTTATCTCGAGGCTCGATCCCAGCCAACAGCTCTGACAGCATGGAGCGTGGCTCTGCCTCCTGCCTGGCTCACACAGGTCTTTTGGGACCCACAGGGTGGAACAACACTGCCCTGTC
>PVJX010028417.1:0-23892 GCA_004027295.1 Dolichotis patagonum | reverse complement strand
AGTACAGGGTGGCCCTCGAACTCACTCTGTAACCCAGGCTGGCCTGACTCACAGTGATCCTCCTGCCTCAGCCTCACAAGTGCCGAGACCACAGGCATGCGCCATCACACCTGGCCTCACCGTAACTTTGTTATTCTGGACGGCACAGATAAACCAGGTCAACTAGAGTACGCTTTCTCCTGGACGCTGGCCTGGTTTCCAGCAATTTGATAGTTCCCTGGGCTGGCAGACAGCCACAGGTGTGTCCCTCACAGCCCACACGGTGAAGGTGTGGACCAGGTGTGTCCCGATCTCGGAGGGCACTAGCTGGGGAGGCTACGCTGCTTTACAATTGCATGCACAGTGCACACAAAGCACACAACAGGTTACTAAGAGAAACGTAAACCTCCCCACTTCCAGGTGTAGCTTTGTGTTTTGTGTTTTGTGTGTTTGTACTGTGGGTGGGACCCAGGGCCTTCACGCTGAAGTCCCAGTCCCAGTCCCAGTCCCAGTCCCAGTCCCGTTGTGTTGTTTGAGATGAGGTCTCACTTGGTCACTAAATTGCCCAGGCTGAGCTGGCACTTTTGATCCTCCTGCCTCAGCCTCCCAGAGTGCTGGGGGTACAGGCCGGCACCATCATGCCCGGCTCAGTGTTCCCTCAATCTGTCTCTTCTCCTGTTAGCACCAAAGTAGCTCTGACATGCACCAGTTCTTAAACTGTGCAAGGGTGCCCAACTCATTTTATTACAAATTTGCCTTTTCTTAATTCTTTCTCCTCATCGCTGCCTGAACAGATTACAGACAGAACTGCTGTAAGAGTTTCCGGGTTGTCTATTTCATCCCGGCTGACTTCCAGAGGTCAGGGTTCTAGGGGCAGGAGTTCGCTTCTTCAGAGGTGGCAAAGGCACAAGTGTATATGAGGCCATGCTTGCCAGGCCCGGAGATGGACGGTGCCCAGCAAGACGCACTTTGGATGTTGTTCTTCTCTCTCTCTCTCTCTCTCTCTCTCTCTCTCTCTCTCTCTCTCTCTCTCTCTGTCTCTCTTTGTAGCAGGGATGGAACTCAAGCCCTGCACTTGCCAGGCAAGCACTGGCGCCACTGAGCTAAATCCCCAGCAAGACGCACTTCAGAATGTGTCCGTAATGCAGTGGTGTCCAGAGGCAGCAGGACTTTCAAGAGCTGGCACCTGGTAGGAAGTGGTCAGGGCCAGGGTGGCAGCTTTGGGCAGGGAACCCGGCCTGTCCAGCAGGAACGGGGGAGGGCTCAAGGGATCAGATTAGTTACCAGGAGCAGGATTCCTTCGCTGCTCGTCCACGGGCACCCATTCCCTCCAGCTTTTCCACCATGAGTGGACGATGCCTGTGGCCCTGGCCAGAGCCCAGCAGTGGCCAGGCCCGTGCTGTTGGGCCTCCGGGGCTGCAAGCTGGATGCACTTCTGCCCCGGGCATTTCGCTGTAGCTACATTATTTCCTTTTCCCTCCTAATGGAGGCAGATCTCCTGTGACATTCCCGTGGTTCTCCTAATATTGAGGGTTTATGTTTAGGGGACCAGGGAGGGCACTGCCGGAGACGAGGCCGAGGGCTGCCCTTGCCGGGCCGTGCTCTAATCCGAAGCTTTCCTGCCAGTTTTCCGGTTTTATCTTTGTCCGTCTTGCTGATGAAGGTTTATCAGGTTTTTTTCTTTTCCAAAGAACCAGATTTGTTTCATTATTTTTTTTCTGCTGTTTTGGTTTTCAAGCACCGTGATTTCTTTAATTCCTAGATTCCTGAATTTTCAGGGATGAATATTAGATTTTTTTTCAGTTGCTTTTTCTGCATCTACAGACCTGGTCATAGTTTTTTGTTTTTGTTTTTTTTTTTTAGTTTTTTAATACAACAAATTACTATATATAAAGATTTAACAGGGCAAACTGCTTCCCACAATGATTTATCCACTCCACAAGGACCCCATTGGGCCGTTCAGCAGCCCACAGGGCCTCCAGTTATCCCCACCCCACGAGCACCCCAGCTGGCAGTTTCCAGGGTCTTCGAGTCCCCACCTCGGTGGATGCGAGGTGGCTCATCATGGCTTTCGTTTGTATGGACCCGATGATTCGCTACCTGGAGCATTAATCCCACGCGCCGCTTGGCCATTTGTGTATTATTCTGGGAGAGGTCTGATTTTGCTCATTTATCATGCATACAATGAGGCTTGTTCTGTAATTACGTTTACGCGCACACGGCAGCGCTCTCGCACACGCACGCAGCCCGGAAGCGCTGAGCCAAATCCCAGCTCGTCCCTGGCCTCGCTCCTCATTTCCGGAGCAGGGTCGGAACCCGCCCCTCGGGGTTCGGCTCCAGCCCCCCAACGCGGCGCAGCCCCGTCCCCCGCGCCTGCGTGCTCCTCCGCGTGGCGGCCTTGGGGTCCTCTTTCCTCACCGGAACGCGCGCCCCGTGTCGCCCGCTGCACCCCGCCAGCCGCGCTCAGCGCGGGGTCCCGGCTGTCCGGGGAGGCGGCGGGCGCCCGCAGAGCCGGAGGCCGAGGCAGGCGGGTCTGAAGTGTGAGCGCCGCCCGGGCGGCCTAGCAAGAGCCGGTCTCGGAAAGAAAGAGGCTCGGGTTCGCCCAGGGAGGGGTTCGGGCTCGACCCCAGACCCGCAGGGGAGGAAGGAAGGGCGGGAGAAAACTGCGCCGCCGCCCAGCCCCGAGCGGAAGCCGCTCTGCGCCCCAGCGCGCCCCGCAGGCCTCGCCCCTCACCGGCTCCTGAGCGCCCTAAGGTCGGAGGGGCGCGGGCCCGGCGCGCTTCCCCCGGCGGGCGCCAGAGGGCGCTGTGCGCACGCCTGTCCCCGCTGCAATCGCGCAGGACGGCCACGCCCGCCGTCACGTGTGCAACGCACACCTCCACGCTGACGGAGGGGCGTGCGCGCCCCGCACACCTGCAGGCAGACACGCCCCGCGAGCACAGCCCGGAAAGGCCCGCGCTGAGGAGTGGGCCTACAGCAGGCAGAGGGCTGCAAAGAGCCCTGGACCCCGCAGAGCCGCTGACACAGCCACGCGCACACATGTGCGCGCGCTGCAGGCGTCGCGCCGGTGAACGCGCGCTGGGCCGGAACTGTGACTTCCACGTGATAGATGCGAAGCAGCGCTCGGTGCGTGGCCCAGCGGGAAGGGTTCAAGGTCAACTCCGACTGGTCCTCCAGTCGGAAGCGCTGTGCCAGCAGAGGGACGCCGCTGCTGCTGCCCGCTCTGTTTTTGTACCCGAGATTGAACACAGGGCTTTCAAACCGAGAGCTGCACCACCCTCCCTTTTTATTTTTTACTAAGGGTCCCACGAAGTTGTCCAGGCTAGCCTTAAACTTTGTCCCCTCCTGCCTCAGCCTCCTGGAAGGCTGGGATTACAAGCACGTACCACCACACCCGGCTTGATACCTACTTTTGCAGTATCTGCAGTGGCGAGGCCAACTCAGCTGTTGGCCCATGAAAGTTATTGTTTTGAAATTTCTACCTTCAAGTTCACGGGTTATTTAACGGATAATGCTCTAGGGGTCGGAAATGCCTCTGGCGAGGCGGGATCGGAAGCACCGGGGCCTCTGCTGGCCACGGGGGCAGCCTGTCCCTGAGAATGCCGCAGCGGCCTTGCCCACTGATAAGGAGGCTGCTGCGAGGAAGTGCTTCAGATTCAGCTCAGCCTCTCCCACCTCCGGGTGAGGCCGACTTCTGCCCAGAACACGATGCATTTCAGCCTTCCAGCATCTGGGGAAGGGGGACATTTGAGCAGGCTTCTCCCTGAGCGCCTACCCCAGGAAGGGCACCACGCCTGCAAATGGTGACACTGGGGTTCAAAACCACAGCGTGGACTTCGACTCCACGCCTTATTCAGTAATCAGTGTGACCTCAAACACTGTCATGATTACATTAAGGCGGAGTTGGCTTTCTACAGGTGGAAACGGAGGTGTCCTAACTGGGTTCTCCAGCAGCAAAGCCCTGGCGGAAGAGCCCGTGTGCACTATCGCTGTGCTGGGAAGCAGAGGCGGGAGGAGGCAGAAAGGGTGGCGAGCCCGGGCGGGGTTGTCCACGAGCCGGCCACAGCCTGCCCAGCGCAGTGCCCGTGCTGGGGCTGCAGCCCAAGAAGTGCTGTATCCTGCGTCCCAGAGCGGCCACGTGGAAGGACCCCGTCTGCCATAGCTAAGGGCCCAGCAGCAGGGTGCCAGCCCCACCCCTACACCCCACCAGAGCCCCACCCCTACACCCCACTCTCTGGTGACCTTGGTGAGAACCGGCTTTCTAATGGGGGTTCATGGATTTGGCGCTTAACTTAGGAAGCATTGGAAAACGCAGAGAGGTTTCAAAAAGAAAAGTGCTGTGGTCCACGGGGGGCTTTCCGTGGCTGTGTGATTTGCTTACCAGTAGCCACCATGTACTGTAGGCAGACATTTGTGCAAGTCCCCTCTGCACATCTTGGGGAGGGGCCTGGAAGGGAGAACTCACCACCCCTTTCTGCAGAAGAGGCAGTGTCAGGTGGGCCCCATGGAGATGCGAAGGTCGGATGGCCAACACTGGCCCCTGGATGGCCTGGGGAGTTTCATTCAGATGAGACAGTTTCCATTTCTTTGCATGAAAAACTTACCACTTTCTTTTTTAAAAAGGGGGGGATTTGGGGGGTTATACAAGGTGTGATTAAAATGTACAATACATACATGGCCACTAACCCCCCTCAAAATCCTCTTCCTCACTTCTACCACACTATCCCGTCATTCCCACCACCTTCTGAAGCAGTTCTGGAAGTCCCCTTTCATGAGTGTCTTTGCAAAGTGTTACAAAAGCACAGTGAGTGCTGCTACCGGGTCTGTGCCTAGATCCCCAGTCTCCCAAAGGAGCGCACAGCAAAGGCCCAAATGAATGAGACAAGCAGTATGATCTTTCGGGCTCCAGGAGGACCAAAACCCTCTGCAGAGTCTGAACTCTGGTGGCTGAGACAGACAGTGTCTCTAGGCAGCCTGTATTTATTTAGTATTCAAATACGGAAGGAGTTAGAATACAAAACGCAGGAAACCTGAGCGGGACCTTGGGAGGGCTTCAAGGACCCCTCCAAGCAACAGAGGATGCTAATTAAGAACTATCCAGGCAGATATCTGCAGGTGGCCTCAGCTGTGGCCTATCTTGCCACACGCCCGAGGCATCTCCTCGTTCTCAGTTCAGCCCTGCCCAGCCACACCACAGCTCTGCACCTGTATTCAGCTTCAACGGCTCCAACAAAAGAGGAAAGAGCTCACCACGACATTTCAGCACCCTCATGCACCTCACTCACCAGATCCGACCTCACGCTCTTTCCTGGTCAAAATGACTGTGAAAGGTAAATGTTTTGAGTTGATTCAGAACATCAGGGCAACCTCCGAAGCACAATTAGAATCTCAGGAAAGAAGACTTCAAGAGCTGCTTCACAAAGTGACAAGGATGATGAGATAAACGTGTTCAAATCAAGGGGGAATTCTTCGAGTTTGTGTCATTTACTGTAATAATTTTTTTTAAATGTAAACACATGCCATATGCCTCAGTCACACCTTGTACCATAAAATGGGAACCTATAATGCAATCTTTCATTCATACAGCAATTTACAGTATCAAGCTCTGTGTTCAATTATCTGCACATTTTATCTCCAACACTGTCAAAACCATTCTGATTTCCATGATCAAACAAATTCTACAGCCAGGCATATCATAATCAACATTCCAGAAATTCAGCACAAGAATAGAACCATAAAAGCTGTTAGAGAAAAGAAACAAAGCACCTATAAAGGAAAGCCCATCAGATTCACAGCTGACTTCTCAGCACAAATCCTCAAGTCAAGAGTTTGGAGTGAAGTAATCCAAGCTACAAAGGAAAATAACTTTCAACCCAGATTGATGTACCCCCACAAACTACCTTTGAAAACTATTGGAGAAATAAGATACTTCCATGATGAATAACATCTGAGAAAATTTATGACCACCAAACCAGCACTCCAAAATATTCTGAAGGATATTCTAGAGAGAGATAGTAAGGACTACAACTCCATCAACCCCAAAAGAAGGAATCCACCAGGGAAGGCAAACAATTAGAGGAAACAAAAAAATAAAAAAACAGGAGAGCCAAAAACAGGAAAATTACATGACAAGGATAAGTCAATACATATCAGTTATCATCAAGGTAATGGTCTGAATTCACCAATCAAAAGACACAGATTGGCAGAATGGATCAAGAAGCAAGATCCAACAATATGCTGCACACAAGAAACACATTTAATTCAAAAATATTCATAGACTGAAAAACCAAAAGATGGAAAATAATATTCCATATGATGGGAACCCAGAAAAAGACAAGGGTAGCTATTCTATTTGCAGACAAAATGAATTTTAAGACAAGACTGATTAAGAAAGATAACAATCATAAATATATATGCAACAACTACAGGTGCACCCAACTGTACAACACAAATACTAATGGGCATAAAAAATCAAATAAGCCCTAATACAGTTGGGCTTATTTGTGAGATATTTCAATATCTCACTGTCACAAAAAGACAGATCAACTAGACAACAAATCAGTAATGAAACGTTAGAAGTGAACCAAACTTTTGAACAAATGGACTTAGTAGATGTCTATAGAGTGTTCCACCCCACAACAGAATACATATTCTTCTTAGCTGCACATGGGAAGTTCTCCAATATAGATCATAAACTGGCTCACAGAACATGCTTAAGTAAATGCAAAGGCATTGAAATTATCCCACTCATACTATCAGATCACAGTGCACTAAAATTGAAAATCCATGCCAAAGGAAACCACAAGAACTTCATAAACACATGGAAATTAAATAGCACTCTACTAAAGATGGGTCACTGATGAAATTGAAGAAATTAGACAGTTTTTACCATTGAATGATAACAGTACAACATATCAGAATTTATGGGACACAAAACAATCTTAAGGAAAATTTATAACACTATATACCCATATCAGGAAAACAGAGTAAGTACATATAAAAAACTTAATTGTGAACCACAGACATCTAGAAAAAGAAAAACAGACCAACTAAAAGCTTGTACAAGGGAGGAAATTATAAAGATCAGAGCAGAAATTAATGTGCTGGAGGCTAAAAAACAATACAAAGAATCAATGAATTGAAGAATTGGTTCTTTGGCAGCATCCGCCTTACAATTCAGGTAGCCAAGAGCCTGTGGGGGAGTTAGGACCGTGCGAGGTGAGTCCCACTGCCCCCAGGGAGGCTCGTGGAGAGCTAGCGACCTGCGTTCCGGGCAACTGAGCTTCTAGCTAGCTACCGGGTACACTGGACTGAGTCCAGAAGTTCCACCGCCTAAGTGCACCATGCCCAGCGGCCTTTCAGTTTGGGAGGAAGAGATGCACAGGGAGACTGACGGCCCGGTGTGCGCTGACCTGGGGAGAGCTTAAGACCAACACTCCCGGCGGTTCAGTTCATATCTGCCTGCTAGGACACAGGACTGCAGCCCGAGGTTCCATGAGCCCCAGTTCACCAGGCCCAGCTTCTGCCTTTCAATTTAGGAAGCCAAGAGCCTGTACGGGAGGCAGAACTGCTCCAGGAACAGAGGGTGCAGAGGGTAATTCACCACACACCCAGAGGAAGCTTTGGAACCGCTCAAAGCAAGGAAATATAGAAAAATGACAAAAGGAAAGACCAAAATGCAGGTTCAAAACTCCAGCCCATCTCAAGAAAGCCTAGGAGCCATGTACATAGAAGAAAAAAGAAGCCATATACCTGAAATGTCTGAAATGAAATAAAGATGCAACTAGGGGAAGCTATGGAGAAATTCAAATCAGAAATACTTGCCCAGGTAAAAGAAGAAATGATACAAGTAGTGAAAGAAATAGTGAACACATCTAGTGAAGACACAGCTAAAAATTAGAGGAACAAAGCAAACAGATAGAATCCCTGAATGAACACTATAAGAAACAAACAGAATACATAAAGCAGATTCAAAGAGATAGACAGGAAATCAAAAATTCTCTTGAAAGCTGCCAAAACAGCCTCAACAAAAGTGAAAATAGAATTTCAGACCTCGAAGATAAGATCACAGTCAGTGAACAAGAAAGGAAAGATCTTTTAAAAATAACAAAGAATCAGGAAATAGCAATTCAACAGCTGCAAGATGATGCAAAGAAAAATAACATAAGATTAATAGGGATAAATGAAAAAAGAAGGGGACAGCCCAAATGATATCAAGAGGATATTTACAGAAGTAATAGCTGAAAACTTCCCAAACATGAGAAGGGAAACTGACATTTGGATAAGTGAAGCACATAGAACTCCAAACAGCCATAACCAAAATGAAACTACACCCAGACACATAATAATCACCATCCCAGAAATCAACCACAAGAACAGAATACTAAAAGCTGTTAGAGAGAAAAGAGACATCACCTATAAAGGAAAACCTATCAGAATTACAGCAGACTTCTCAACACAAACAATGAAGTCAAGAAGAGCATGGAGTGAAGTATTTCAGATCCTAAAGGAAAACCACTTCCAACCCAGACTAACATACCCTGCAAAACTGTCCTTCAAAATGGATGGAGAAATAAGATACTTCCATGACAAAGAAGAGCTGAAGAACTTCATGAACACCAAGCCAACCCTACAAAGAATACTGAAAGACATTCTAGATACACATAGGATAAAACCACCAAGCAAGGCAGACAATTAAGCAGAATGGAAAGGTAAAGATAGAATAGCAGAAAGATAACATGTCAACAATAAACCAATATATAACAGTTACCACCATTAATGCAAATGGCCTCAATTCACCAATTAAAATAAACAGACTGGCAGAATGGATCAAGAAACAACATCCAACCATATGCTGTCTACAAGAAACTCATCTAACCCAAAAGGACAATCATAGATTGAAAGTCAAAGGATGGAAAACAATACTTCATGCAACAGGAAACCAAAAAAAAGCAAGAGTAGCCATCCTGTTTGCAGACAATGTGAATTTCAAACCAAGAATGATCCAAAGAGATAAAGAAGGTCGCTACATACTAGTTAGGGGAAAACTTCAAGAGGAAGAGATAACAATCTTAAATATATATGCACCAAATTCCAGAGCACCCAGCTATATAAAGCAAATATTAACAGAAATGAAAAATCAAATAAGCAAAAACACAATTATAACAGGAGACTTTAACACACCATTGACACAAAGGGACATATCAACTAGACAGAAAATCAGCAAAGAAATAACAGAACTGAATCACACCTGTGAACAAATGGACTTGATAGACGTATATAGAGTTTTCCATCCAACAACATCAGAATATACCTTCTTCTCAGCAGTACATGGACATTCTCTAAAATAGACCATATACTAGCCCACAGAACATATTTAAGTAAATGCAAAAGAATTGAAATTATCCCAGCATGTTATCAGATCATAGTGCCATAAAACTAGAAATTAACAATAAAAGCAACTGCAAAAACCTCACAAACACTTGGAAACTGAGTAATACACCCTTGAGCAACCTGAGGGTCATGGAGGAAATTAAAGAAGAAATTAAATAATATCTACAAACAAATGAAAACACAAACACAACTTACCGGATTTTGTGGGATGCAATGAAAGCAGTCCTCAGAGGAAAATTTATTGCATTGAGTTCCCACATCAGGAAGACAGAACGAACACAAATAAACAGCCTGATGCTACAACTCAAACATCTAGAAAAAGAAGAGCAAGCCAAGCCCAAAGCCAAAAAAAGGGAGGAAATTATAAAGAGCAGAGCAGAAATTAATGTAATAGAAACTAAGAAAACAATAAAAAGGATCAATGAATCAAAGAGTTGGTTCTTTGAAAGAATAAATAAAATTGATAAGCCCCTGGCCAACCTTATTTAAAAAAAGGAAAGAAAAAACTCAAATTCATGCAATAAGGAATGAAAAAGGTGAAATTACTACAGATTCGGTGGAAATACAGAAGATCATCAACACCTATTTTGAAAACCTCTACTCTCATAGGTTCGATAACACTGAAGAAATAGATTCCTAGATATATATGAACTACCAAAGCTGGATCAGGAAGGTTTAAAACTGCTGAATAACCCAATTTCTATTAATGAAATTGAAAATGTAATTAAGTCCTTGCCAACAAAGAAGAGCCCAGGCCCAGACGGATTCACTGCAGAATTCTACAAGAAATACAAAGAAGACTTCATTCTGACACTCCTCAAACTTTTCAATGAAATCTAAAGGGAAGCAATTCTTCCTAAGTCATTCCTGGAAGCAAATATTACTCTAGTACCAAAACCAGAGAAAGACCCAACTAAAAAAGAGAATATAGGCCAATCTCCCTCATGAACATAGATGCAAAAATTCTCAATAAAATATTGGCCAACAAGATGCAGCAAATCATCAAGAAGATTATACACCACAACCAAGTGGGATTCATCCCAGGAATGCAGGGATGGTTCAACATATGTAAATCAATAAATGTAACCCACCATATCAATAGAGGCAAAAGTAAGAACCACATGATCATCTCTATAGATGCAGAAAAAGCTTTTGATAAGGTCCAACACTCATTCATGATAAGAACCTTACAGAGAATTGGAATAGATGGTCTTTACCTCAATATGATAAAGGCCATCTATGACAAACCAACAGCCAGCATCATATTCAATGGTCAAAAACTGAAAGCCTTTACCTTAAAATCAGGCACAAGACAAGGATGTCCCCTGTTACCGCTCCCATTCAACATAGTACTGGAAATACTAGCCAGAGCAATAAGACAAGAAAGAGAAATAAAAGGAGTAAAGATAGGAAAAGAGGAAGTTAAATTATCATTATTTGCAGATGACATGATACTTTACATAGAAGACCCTCAAAACTCTATTGAAAGACTCCTAGATATAATAAAAAAAATTCAGCAATGTAGCTGGATACAAAGTCAATACTCAAAAATCAACAGCATTCCTATACACTTACAACAAAAATACTGAGAGAGAAATAAGAGAAGCCACACCCTTCGCACTATCATCCAAAAAAATGAAATACTTAGGAATTAATCTCACAAAAGAAATAAAAGAGCTATACAGGGAAATTATAATACCCTGAAAAAGGAAATTGAAGAAGACCTCAGAAAATGGAAAGACATCCCCTGTTCATAGATAGGAAGAACAAACATTGTGAAAATGGCCATTCTCCCAAAATTACTATACAGATTCAACACAATCCCAATCAAAATACCACTAACATACCTCATAGATCCAGAGAAATCACTCCTAAAATTCATCTGGACCCAGAAGAGACCTAGAATAGCAAAGGCAATTCTAAGCAGCAAAGGCAAGACAGGAGGCATCACAATCCCTGACTTGAAATTATACTACAAAGCTACTGTAATAAAATCAACATGGTACTGGAATAAAAACAGATCTCAAGATCAATGGAAAAGACTGGAAGATACAACCACAACCACAAACTCACTCAATTACCTTATCTTTGATAAAGGGGCCAAACATGCTCGCTGGAAGAACGACAGTTTCTTTAACAAATGGTGCTGGAAAAATTGGCTGTCCATATGCAGAAGACTAAAACTAGACCCATGCCTATCACCATACACTAAACTAAAATCTAAATGGATCAAAAATCTAAATATTAAAACAGAAACACTAAATCTGCTGGAAGACAAAGTAGGTAAAAATCTCAAAGATATAGGGGTAGGAAGATAATTCATGAACAAGAATCAAACCACACGGGAAATACTTCCCAGAATCAATAACTGGGACCACATCTTATTAAAGAGTTTCTGCATGTCAAAAGAGATTTCCAGCAGAGTGAAAAGAAAACCCACAAATCTTAATAGAAAAAAATCTTAATGGACTGTCCATCAGACAAAGGACTTCTGTCTAGAACTTATAAAGAATTTTAAAAAATCAGACCCTCGAAATTCAAAGACCCAATCCAAAAATGGGCATCTGAAATGAATACACAGTTCTCAGATGAAGAAATATGAATGGCAAATAAACACATGAAAAAATGTTCATCGTCATTAGTTATGAGAGAAATGCAAATTAAAACCACATTGAGATTCCATCTCACTCCAGAGAGAATGGCCAAGATAGAAAACACTACCAACAACAAGTGTTGGAGAGGCTGTGGGGAAAAAGGAACTCTTCTCTTGGTGGGAGTGTAGACTGGTACAACCACTGTGGAGGTCAGTCTGGAGATTCCTCAACAAGCTGGGTCTGGAGGTCCCATTTGACCCAGCTATTCCACTTCTAGGCATATTCCCAGAAGAACTGAAAACATCATACCACAGTGATATATGTGCACCCATGTTTATAGCAGCACAATTTGTAATAGCCAGATCTTGGAAACAACCTAAGTGCCCATCAACTGAGGAATGGATAAAAAAGTTGTAGCATTTTTATACAATGGAGTACTACTCAGCTATAAAGAATGATCACATTGAGATATTTATAAATAAATGGACACAACTTGAGACCATACTCATAAGGGAAGTAAACCAAACTCACATGTGAATATACCATATAGTCTCCCTAGTATGAGAGTTGATAAAAGTATATAAGATTTTATGGTAATCATGATTCCCCATTTCACAGCTTTGAAGCCTTTCAATGTTTTCATTCATCAGTTGGAATGGTTTTATTCTGTTTTGTTTGACTTTATTATGCATGATGGTATGAACAGCTGTTTTGAGGAAAACAAACCATTATGACAGCTATTGCTGATTTAATATCACCTTGCTTAGAAGTCCTACCATGCTTCTATTCTTCTATTACCATTGGGTCTATCATGTTGTGTCTTATTGGGATTTTAATATATGTGATAGTATAAACAAAATTTTTTATTGAAAATGAGATATTATAGTACCCATTGATCATTCTCTGTTATTCAGTTCAGAATGCCCTGTAATTCTTTCATTCTTTAAATGGTTTTATACTATTTTGTTATGTTTGATATTATTGTATTTGAAACTATGCTCAACTATAGCAGAGAAAGAGATATTGTGATAGCTACTGTTGATGTCCAGTTGTCTTAATGTACAGTGTTGCCTATGTTGTTCTGTTCTGATCTGCTCTGTTCTGCCCTCTTTTATTTTATTCTCTTTAAAATAAAAAAAATTCACAAAAAAAGAATTGGTTCTTTGAAAGATTATATAAAATCGACAACCTTAGCCAACCTTATCAAAAAAAGACTCAAATCTGTGCAATTAGGAATGAAAAGGGTGAAATCACAACAGACCCTACATAAATTCAGAAGATCATCTATACCTACTTTGAAAACATGTATTCTAATAAGATGGAAAATATATAAGAAATGGATAGATTCCTAGATACACACAAATTACCAAAGCAAAATCAAGAAGATTTAAAAATCCTAAATAACCCAGTTTCAACAAATGAAATCAAAGATGTAATTAAAAGCCTATCAACAAAGAAAAGTCCAGGCCCTGACAGGTTCACTGCTGAATTTTTTTTTTTTTTTTTTGGTACCGGGGATCGAACTCATGACCTTGCGCTTGCCAGGCAGGCGCTTAAGCCACTGAGCTAAATCCCTGGCCCACTGCTGAATTCTACAAGACATTTAGAGAAGACCTAACACCACTATTTCTCAAACTCTTTAATGGAATTGAAAGGGAAGCAATACCCCCAAATTCAGTCTTGGAAACAAGCATTACTCCAATACCAAAACTAGAGAAGGACCCAACTAAGAAAGAGAATCACAGGCCAAATTTCCCTAATGAACATTGATGCAAAAATCCTTAATAAAATACTGGCAAACAGAATGCAACAAATTATCAAGAAGAATATACAGCATGATCAAGTGAGATTCTTCCTAGGAATGCAGGAATGGTTCAACATATGTAAAACAATAAATATAACACACCATATTAATAGGGCCAAAGACAAAAATCATATAAGATCATCTCAATAGATGCAGAAAAAGCTTCTGAGAGGTCCCAGCACTCATTCATGATAAAAACCCTACAGAAAATTGGAACAGATGGTCTTTATCTCAATCTTATAAAAGTCATCTATGATAAACCAACAGCTGACATCATACTAAATGGACAAAACTAAAAACTATTTCTTTAAAATCAGGAACAAGACAAGGAGAGTCACTGTTTTTTCAACCTAGTCCTGGAAACTTTAGCTGGAGCAATTGGACAAGAGAAAGAAATGAAAGGAATAAAGATAGAAAAGGATGAAGTTAAACCATCATTAATTGCAGCTTGCAGATGACATGATACTGTGTACAGAAGACCCCAAAAACTCCACAAAGACCTGGAAGATTTAATAAGCAAATTCAGTAACATAGCTAGATACAAAGTCAACACTCAAAGATAAGTAGCCTTACTGTATATGAACACAAACTCACTGAGAGAAAAATCAGGGCAGCAACACCTTTCACAATAGCATCCAAAAAGATGAAATCCCTAGGAATCAATCTAATGAAGGATGCAAAAGACCTCTACATTGAAAACTGCAGAACTCTGAAAAAGGAGATTGAAAGGAATATTAGAAAATGGAGAGATATCCTGTGCTCTTAGGTAGGAAGAACCAATATAGTACAAATGGCCATACTTCCAAAACTGTTACACAGATTCAATGCAACCCCAACCAAAATTCCAATAGCATATTTCAGAGAATTAGAGAAAGCAATCCTAAAATTCATCTGGAACCATAAGTGACCTAGAATAGCAAAGGCAATCCTGGGTAACAAAAACAAGACAGTGGGCATCCCTGACTTGAAATTATACTAAAGCTACTGTGATTAAAAAAAAAAAAAACAGTGTGGTACTAGAAAAAAAAAGATCAATGGAACAGATTATAAGATGCAGAAACAACTCCAGACACACTAAGCCACCTTACCTTTGACAAAGGTGCCAAACATTCACTAGAAGAAAGATAGCCTCTTTAAAAATAGCCCTGGAAAAAACTGGTTCTGCACATGCCAAAGATTAAAGTTGGACCCATTATCTTTCACCATGCACTAAACTAAATTTAAAATGGATCGAAGGTATAAATATTAAAACAGAAACATCTTCTGGAAGATAGAGTAGGTAAAACTCTTGATGCCATTGGTTTAGGCAAAGACTTTATGAGCAAAAGCCCAATTACAAAGGATCTATCACAATGAATCAATAACTGGGATCTCATCCTGCTAAAAAGCTTTTGCACAGCAAGAGAAACCACCAATGGATTGAAGAGACAACCCACAGTGTGGGAGAAAATGTTTGCCAGCTGTTCCTCAGACAAAGAGTGACTATCAAAAATATAAATACTCAAAAAAATTAGTTCTTCCAGATTTAAAAAGACCAATCCAAAAATGGGCATCTATGATGAATACACACTTCTCAGGTGAAGAAATACAAATGGAAAATAAATATGTGAAAAAAAATGTTCAACATCACTGGTCATTCAAGAGATGCAAATTAAAACAACACTGAATTCCACCTCACCCAGAAAGAATGGCTGTCTGTCATCAAGATATCAACCAATAACAAATGCTAGAGGGGCGGTGGGGAAAAAGGAACCCTTCACTGTTGGTGGGAATGCAGACTGGTGCAACCACTGTGAAATCAATGTGGAGATTCCTCAAAACACTAGGATTGGAGGTCCCAGTCAACCCAGCTATTCCCCTCCTGGGTATTTTCCCAGAAGAATTAAAAACATACCACATCGATATACATGTACCCATGTTCATAGCAGCACAATTTGTAATAGCTAAATCTTGGAAACAACACAAATGCCCATCAACTGAGGAATGGATAAAAAAAATTTGGTACTTTTATACAATGGAGTACTACTCCATAAGCCATAAGGAAGGATAAATGGGAGACTCTTATAGGTAAATAGATGCAACTCGAGAGCATTCATAAGTGAAATAAATCAGACACGCATGTGAAAACATCATGTTGCCTCACTTGTGTGAGAAGTTAAAAGAAACTATATACACACCCACACACACATACACATAGTTGAGATAGTGACACTGCCAATGACACTGAAGAGACAGGTCCACGCTGGTACTCTTCAGACAACCGACCTGTTGGGCTTTGAAATAAAATGGATTTGGAAAGAAAACCTCAGTAGAGGATAGCGATGTCCCAGTTATCACTGCTGCCCTTTTTGATAGAGTCACAAATTATCTGTAACACTGTCATTGTCACAGGCTGTGGCCCATCTCGAAGCTGTCAGAGCTGACCCTTGACTACCAGATGATGGCATGTGGCCAGATTCACATCTCGTAGGCGCTGATGGGCTTGCAGGGTCCTAAGGACGCCTTTGTCCCAGGGAGGAACCAGGGTAGACTCGGGCCTTACCCTGCTGCCTTCGCAGTAACTGAAGCCCTTTTGTGTCTCACAATGATGAGTATTTAATAGCTAAGAACAGACTTTGAAGACAGACTTCCTGGATTCGAATCCTACTCAGCTTCGGACAATTCACTTAACATTGCAATGCTTCAATTTTATATTTAAATAAGTTCGTTGCACCTCCCTCACAGAGCACATAAGAATGAACTGAATTCATAAATCTAAAAGCACGAGTTACACAGTAAACACAACGTAAGTGTTGGCTAATAATGCCTTCAAATCTTCCCTTTGCCTGGGGGCGCAGCTGCTCTCAGCCAGTTTGCTCCCTTGCCTCCTAACTACACAAAGCGATGCACATGCACGTGAACACACACACGCACGCACAGACATGCATGGGCAAGCCTGCAAATGGTACATAGTCCTGGTATCCAGGCCCCTGAGGTATCTGGAAACCCTGATGGTTCCCAACTGGAATGCTGAGACCCAACTGTAATACTCTATGTCACACAGAAAGATGACAATAGACGGGTAGGTAGTAGGTAGATAGATATAAATAGATGATAGATACATAGACAGGACAGGTAGATAGATAGATAATTGATAGACAGGATAGGTAGACGATAGATAGGACAGGTAGATAGATGCTAGGTAGATGATAGGATAGGTGGATAGATGACAGATGATAGGATAGGTGGATAGATGATAGGTTAGGTGATAGATGATTGATTGATATAGACAGATGACAGGTAGATAGATGGGTGACAGGCAGACACATAAGTTGACTGAGGGGCTCAGACCCTGATCTCATCCACCTGACATACTTTGCCTTCGTAGCCAAATTCCGAGACAATCGAAGTCTGGCTGAGGGGAAGCCTGACCCACAGGCTGGCGGGACGGGGCCTGTATTGTCGAAGGCGCCGGCCTCGCCGTCCTAGGCCCCAGTGCACTTCTGTGGCGACACCAGCGCTGGCTGCAGCCTGCGAGCGAACAGCCGCTTCTCCCTCTTCCCCGGGCGTCGCCTTGCGGGGTGGTGGTGCGGGTAACCGTGTCCAGACCGCATCCGGCCTGCGATCTGACCCTAAAGATCTCTTCACACACAACTGCTCCGCGGAATTACTGACGACTCTGACTCAAGCGTGCGGGGACAGCCGCGCAGGAAGGCCGGTCCTGGCGCTCCTTCCGCAGCTCCTGTGGTGCACCGCAGCCTGCCTGCGGCCTGGCCTGACCTGCTCCTCCCTCGGCTCCCCGCTGCACCCTGACCTCAGTGTGTGACGGAGGGCGGCCCTGCACTCGGTGATGTGCGACGCTTCGTCTTACGTGAGGATTCAACCAGGCCCCGCCGACCAGCCTTGGTGGCCGGGCGGACCCGGGTGGGCACAGCTCAGCACGTGTGGGTCACCTGGGCCTGGGGAATCCGCCCGTGCCGCCAGCCTGCACACCCACGGCTCCCTCTGCCGCTGCTGCGCACCCCGGGACACCCCAGGCTGTCGGCTGGCCTGTCCACTTCCCGGAGGACCCGGACCCAGACCGGACCGCACAGCGCTGGGCCGGGCTCTGCACCACGCTGAGCGCAGCAGAGGCTCGGCCTGCTCAGGGCACCGTCCCAGCCTGGGCTCCGGCCGGTGCCTGGGCTGAGAGCTCCTGACCCCAGGCTGCAGCTTCGAGGAAGCCTCGGCTGGTCCGGGCCTGCAGAAAAGCAGAGGACCGGGCCCAGGCCACGCCCCCTCCTGGGCCACGCCCAGTGACCTCACCACCTCCCACTAGGCCCCTCCCCTTAAAGGTCCCACCACCTCCCAATAGCACCACAGCCGGGGAACCAAGCCTTCAACACATGGGCCTTTAAGAGACCTTCCTGAGCCAAATGATTTCTTCCTAGAATTTTCACCTTCTGCTGAAGTGGAACACTAGTGGGAGGTCTCTCCCTCTCCCTGGGGAAATCATCTTAGCAGAGGACCTCAGTACACGGCCTATAAAACTGTGAGAATAGAGACAGCAACACCCTCACTTGAAAGCATGATTTTAAAATTTCTAAAAAGTTGAAAGCTATGATAATAATCATGAGATAGACATTCTTAGAGGGATTCTGTCTAAATGTTTTGAGCTAAATCCAGAAGCAGGCTGTGTCTCAAATATAACTCATTTATCAAACAATTTGTGATCCACAGACCACCCGAGGAGTGTAACCAGCAAAGACAGCCGCTACCAAAATGAGCAGAACAATAACCATGCACTGCATTTTCCCCAATAAGACCAAACTGGAAAATAAGACCTAGCATGATTTTTTGGGATGCTTGTAAGATAAACCATACCCCCAAAATAAGCCCTGATTAAGACTGTCAGGCAGACAGATGCACATGTAATGGATATAACATCCGTTACAACACACAACGGATATGTTGAATTATAAAATAATATTACTATAGTTAAATATAAATAAATGTTGGCATTAATACTTAAATAATAATATAAATTATAATTACATATTTGCAAATACTGAAGTGGGCACCTTTGGACCTGGGGTAAATGCCTGTGTAAACAGATGAACCTGAGACTCACTGGTGTGACCGATCAGATGAGGACAAATCATGAATAACGTGCACACTGGGTAACTAGTGGGTGTGGCTTTGTCTAACATGCGTCTTCATAATTACATGCATTATGTGACGATGCACTGTGATATGAGCAGGCTACACGGACAAGAAGTGCTCATCGAAGGACAGTGCTACTGCTGGACACCAGAGACCGGGGCTGATGGTTCTACAGGAAGTCGGGTTGCAAGACATTCAGGCCAGTATTTGGGGTTTGAAAAATTATGCTGATGTTCCAGAAGTTAACATGACTGAATCTTAATAAAAGGAGATTTTTTACATGAATAAATGTAAATTTTTTTGCACTGGGGAATTTAACCCAGGGCCTCACACATGTTAGATAAATGTGCTATAAATTCTTCTTAGTTTGAGACAAGATCTCAGCAAGTTATTCAGTCTGCCTCAAATTTGAGATCCTCCTGCCTCAGCCTCTCAAGTAGTTGGGATTATAGGCACGTGCTATCATGCCTAGTTGCAGATGGCTCTTAAACATATGAAAAGTCCTCATGATATGCAACACAATGTTCTAGGCTGACCCCAGAAGCCTACAGTTACTTTCTGACATATACAACTGGAATCATCCTTTCCCTCTGAGTGTGAGGGGGACCTATGGACTTTATGGGATAACTACTGACTTAACTATATTATGTGTTAGGTAAAAGTCTAGGGTCACTGAGCCCTTGATCTCATCATGTTATGCCAGACTTTGCTTTATCAGAGCCAGGTGAGATTCTTGTGCTAACTCTGAAGAGATAAGCTTATGTTTTCAGGCTGCAGCCAGGGAAAGCCAACCTCCTCTAGCTGACAGAGGTCCCAGATGAAGGCCAGCAAGAAAAACTGTGCCCTATTCCTCCAACTGCAGGGAGCTCAATCCTGCCACCAGCCTAAGGGATGTGTCATGGACCCATCCTTCGTGGAGAAGCCCCTAAGAGAAGCCAGCTGGCCAGACCCCACCACGTAGCCAGAGAGACCCCAGGAAAGGACACAGCTGACCCAGGCCTGGACTTGCCATCTGTTGTAAGCTCAAAAATCCAGAATGTGCCTTTAAACCCTGTTCTCTTTTTGTAAGGATTTATGTGATTGCCCCTTTCTGTAAGATTTGTATAATGGCAGTTCAACTTGCAACCTTGTAACTTATCCGCTGTGCAATCCCTTCCACCTCCCTGGTTCCTATGGAGACAAATTGATCTTCAAGCTTTATACCCTCCCCTTGCAATCTGCAACTTTAAAAACTCTTGCAACCCCCCCCACCCAGTGCACACTTCCCTGACCGGCTCCTGGGACAGTGTTGCCACTGAGCTCAGCTAATAAAGCGCTTTTCTTTTTATTTTTGGAGTCTGTTGTTTTTGGCCACCACATTTGGGGGCTCGTCCGGGATACCACCTTTTTTGGGGTTCACCCCCTGGACTTTTGGTCCTCATGCGGATTGGGCACTTCCGAGAAATAAGGCACCTGGATCTTTTTTAACGCAGCTTTTGTGTGCCTGCAGGTACTCGCTACTTTCGTTTTGTTCTGCAATTCTTTCCTTTTCTAACTCTTTCCCTTTCTATGTCTTGGATTAAATTTCCAGATTTGTCCCCATTTGAGTGAGAGGTTGCCCTAATTAGGGCGGGCTACCGCCGTTTGAAGAAGGAACCAACCTCCATTGGATGCATTGTACTTGGGGAGTCAAGTTTTCTGGCTTGCTCCCATTTGGGAGAAATGTTGCCAAAACCTTGTCTTATCTGTGTTCTGTTCTTTGGGTGCATCCTCTGAACTTTGGGGAATTAAGTCCTTAGGCTTATTTCCAGTTGTGGTGAGACGTTGCCAAAATTAGGGCGGGTTACCCCCATTTGAGGGAGGAATTGACCTCCGCTGGGTGCACCATAATTGGGGAGTCAAAACTCCCGATTGGTTCTTGTCCAGGCAAGACATTGCCAGAACCTTGTCTTAGTTCTTCCACACCTTCCTCCTCTTATCCCAATTCCCTTGTTACTGAACATCCTCACAGTCAAGGCCATATTTGAGATAAAAGCTGCCTTTTAAAGTTTTTTATCAGTTGATTAATTTGAGTCCACTCTAATCTGATGGTATTTTTGTGGGGCTATTGATTGTTTTAAATCCCTGGGGTGGATCTGCAGTTGGCAAACAGGAGAGTGGCCACCTGGTTATCTTAAACCAGCTCCTTGGCTGCTGACCGGGAACCTGCTCCAGTCTCCATAGCCCTTTTTCAAGTGATTCCTTTGTCTCTTTTTGGTGAGCTTTCCACCATCTTGCCTCTGTCCCCTTTTGGTGGGTTTTCCGCCATCTTGCCTTTGTTCTTTTGTGCCCCTGTCTTGTTTGTCCACCATTATGGGTCAATCTGTTTCTTCCCCTATGTCACCCTTGCAGCTTGTTCTTGATCATTTTAAGGATTTTAAAGATCAAGCTGCCAGATATGGAGATCCAGTCTACTCTAAAAAGCTAAGACATTTCTGTGAGCTTGAGTGGCCTTCCTTGAGTGGTGTTGGGTGGCCATCAGAGGGAACTTTTAACTTACAAGTCTCTCAACAGGTCCGTCAAGTCATCCTCAGACCCCCTCCTTGCCACTCTCACCCTCCAAGCTCATCGGTGTCCCCCCTCACACCCCTACCCCTCCTCCACCAATGCCGAGAGCTCCTGCTCCTCCTAGCCCTCCCCGTGCCCACAGCCGTTGTCCCCCACCTCCCTCTTCCGCGCCTAGCCCTGACTCCACCGAGTCACCACCCTCTATCCTCCCTCTCTAAGAAGCCCCTCCCTCAGGCCCCTCTCAGGGCACCTTTTTTACATATGTCCCCTTGTCCACTAATGATTTATATAATTGGAAATTGCAAAACCCTCCTTTTCCCAAAGACCCACAGCACTAATCTCTCTTCTTGAAACATGTGTTACACCCATCGGCTGACCTGGGATGACTGCCAGCAGCTTTTGCAAACTCCTTTTACTTCTAAGTGAAAAAAAATTCATACTCTGGCGTGTCGATCTGTCCTTGATACCAATGGGGAACCCATCTTGGATCTGCTAAGACTTAATGTTGTTTTTCCCTTGACTCACCCCGATTGGGATCCCAACATGGATGGAGGTAGGAGGCTCTCGATCTGTATTGACTCTACTTGCAGCTCTTTGGGCTGCTGCCTGGAAGCCGACCAATTTGTCTAAGGTAACTGAGGTAAAGCAATTGGCTTCTGAGTCTCTGTTGGCTTTCTTTGAGTGCCTCTAGAGGCCTATCGTATATATACAACCATAGACCCGGAGGCACACACACACAAAAAAAATAGACAAACTATTAATATAGCCTTTGTCGCCTAGTCGGCCCCTGACATCAGATGTAAATTACAGAAATTGAAGGGTTTTGAGGGAATGATGTTAGGGCAGTTAGTAGCAGTAGCACAAAAGGTTTTTGACAACAGAGAAGATCCACAAGATATTTTAAAAAATGACCAAGGTTTTGGCTGTGTTGGCAGAAGGACAAACTCAGACCAAAAAGAAAAGAGGTCATCAGCCGAAGGCCCCACTACATAAAAACAAATATGCATACTGCAAGGAGTTAGGCCATTAAAAAAAGGGGAAATATCCAAAAATACCTTGGCTATTCAAGGAGCCACTAGTGACATCCAATGTTACCCGTGGGCCCATACTAAGATTGCTCATTTAGGAAACCAGACTTTGACTCACTCCTTTCTCATGGTTCCTGATGCCCCGAGCCTCTACTCGGTCGAGACCTTCTTCATAAACTTCAGGCAAATATTAGCTTCTCTGGGGACAGTCCTCATGTTCACCTCCAAGGCGCATCAAGAGGAGAGAGCCCCTCCATTGGCCTCTTGATTACCTGTCCCAGTACAGAGGGACACTTATTACTGGCAGAGCCAGAAAGGCTTCCTTCAGCATACCAGGCCAAATTACTGGACCTCCTCAGGCAGGAAATTCCTATTGTGTGGGCTGAAACTAACTCTCCTGGACTGGCTGTTAATCATGCACCCCTAGTTATTAAAGTCTTGCCTCATGCTACTCCTGCCAGGGTATGTCAGTACCCACTCAATCTCCAGGCACGAATAGGAATAGCAAAACATATTTGGAGACTAAAAGAGGCCAACATCCTGGTACCTTGTGTATCGGCTTGGAATACTCCACTGCTGCCTGTCCAAAAGCCTGGGACTATCAGGTCAGGACCTGTTAGTCTATCGACCAGTTCAGGACCTAAGGTAAATAAACATGTTGTCACCCTCCACCCAACTGTCCCAAATCCTTATATGCTCTTAAGTCTCTTGCCTTCAGATCAAACCTGGTATTCAGTTCTTGACCTCAAGGATGCCTTCTTCACCCTTCCAATAGCTCTGGTGAGTCAACCTATTTTTGCCTTTGAATGGACTGACCCAGATACTGGGGGTTCATCCCAACTGACTTGGACCAGGTTACCACAAAGTTTTAAAAATTCTCCAATGTTATTTGACGAGGCCCTGAATAAGGACCTCCAAGAATTTCATGGTGAACACCCAGGGATCACCTTGTTGCAGTATGTTGATGATGTCCTCTTGGCAGCCTCTAATTATGAGGACTGCTTACAAGGCACATGAGACTTACTGCACACCTTAGGATATCTGGGTTATCGTGTCTCAACAAGAAAGGCTCAACTGTGCATGCAAGAGGTAACTTACTTGGATATGTTATCAATGAAGGCAAGCGGGGCTTGTCTTCCAAAAGAATTGAGGCGACCCTCCAGATCCCTGAGCCTCAAACTAAGAGACAGATCTGAGAGTTTTTGGGATCTACAGGATATCGTTGCCTTTGGATACTGGACTTTGCTGAACTGGCTCAACCCCTACATGCCGCCACGAGAGGAACCCCTTCGGATCCTGCTGTTTGGACTGAAAAGGAGAGCCAAGCTTGCCAACAATTAAAACTGGCTCTCACTCAGGCTCCTGCACTAGCTCTGCCTGATCTAACTAGACCCTTCCTGCTATTCATTGCTGAACAACGAGGACTAGCAAAAGGGGTACTTACCCA
>PVJX010028416.1:0-23945 GCA_004027295.1 Dolichotis patagonum | reverse complement strand
TTGGTTCACGTTGCAACGCACATGAGTTCCAAGCCTAGCAGGAACTCCCCTGTCTCAGCCGTGCAAGGCCCACACAGCATCCAAGAACAGCAAGGCTTTCCAAGGCCTCCCAGAGGCAACTACAACAGTCCCTTCTTTAACTGAGACAGGAAGAGCCCTGGCAAAAATGAGACAATCTGTTCGTCACCAGCTATGTGAGGCTACCATGTGGTCCTCAGACAATCAAGCCAGCAAGTCAAAATGGTATCTTCTATTTTTTAAAAAAATTATTTATCAGGAAAGAGACGGGGACTTTCAAGGGCGACTTTGGGGAAACTGTCTTAAAAGGAACCCAGTCTGAGAGTAGAAACAATGAATTAGGGACAGAGTTCAAAATACAAGGGCAAATGGGATAGATCAAAATGAGCCAAAACTAAAATCCATAATGAGGAATCTGGGGTGTCTCTGACAGTGAGCACCTCAGAAGCAGGCATGGACCTATGAACAGACACATCTGTATGTTGCAGGACTTGCGCATGCTTTGGGAAAGCCCAGAAGGGGCCCTTCCCGCCTTCCCTGCCATCCCTACACTTGCTGTGTCCACAAGCGACACACAGAAGGATGCAGGCTCACAGGAGCTGCACTCAACTCCTGACCCTGCCAAGCAGAAACCCTGTAAAGGTGAACAAGCAACGAAGCCCTCCAGAACCCGATACTGCCATCTGTAAAAAGCTCTATGCTAGCTAACTGGCCAGGCATCCTAACTGACACACTTCCTTACTTAACTCAAAAGTCACATGAGCTAATAAGCTGTTTGCAAATGGTCAGCCTCTATAAATGTGCGATGTAGATAATGCTTATCATCTCCCAAAAAGAAGAGGAAGCAGCAAGTTGAGCTGCAAGAGCATGAAACATGAAGTCAGTTGGACCTGAGCTGCCCACCAGAGTAGCCACTAACCACAGGGGTTACTGACACTCGAAATGTGCCTGGTCTAAGTGGTGATGTGCTGTCAACATAAAATATACAACGGAGTCCGTAGATTCCATGTGAAAAAAAGTAATACAAAATAGCTAATAATCTTTATATTGATTACATGCTGAAATAGTAGTACTTTAGACATACTGGATCCAATAAAATATGATTAAAGTTAGTTTTTCTTTCCTTTTACTTTCCAGTGACACTCCTAGAGAACTTTAAATTATACATGTGGTTTGCATTATAGTTTCCATAAACAGCAATGAGCTGAACTTTGATTTGTGAATATGCTCTGCCAGTTATCTACTCTGGACAAGTTATTTCACTTCTCAGTCTCAGGTTCTAGGTAAGTAAAACGGAGAAAACTGCTCTGAAAACAAAATAATGTAGAGTTTTCTGCAAAATACCAGGAGCTGGAAACTTAACAAATCTGATCACTAATTCAACTAATAGTACCTACTATGTGGCTAGACATTGAAAAGCAAAAACAACAAAAAACCAAAAAAAAAACAAAAAACAAAATAACCTGCTGCCACAACATTTACATTCTGACAAAAACAGACAATGAATCGGGCGCTTGAACATACACCACATTCAATGATACATGCTGAAGTACACAACTGGCAGGCTAGGGGGAGAAAGAATAGGAAAGGGAATCAACAGAGGTCTCTCTGAGCAAAGCACCGGAGTGCAGGGGGGTCATCAGTATTGTTACATTACTAGCATCAAAATGGTCACAAGGGGGAAAAGTACAATCACTATGTACTGTAAACATGGAATAAAAAAAAATTTTTTTAAAGGAAAAAGAAAAAGTAAAACATCCCTAAAATACTTTTCAGCAGCTTGCCCAAGGAAAGGCAGTGACGTCTGTGTTTTCAGAGCCCTCTTTCTTAACATGGTAGTGACATTCTTATAGCCAGGGTCCCTGCCTGTTTATAAACAGTGAGATGGAATGGAATGCCCTGCAATTTTCTAGGAGAAATTAAATGGAAAGGCACACCATGAACACAAAACATCCAGACTTAGTTTAGAGCAGAACCAGTTATGTAAGAGAGAATGTTTTAAAAAGTAAAAATAAACTTAATAAGTAAAAATCTTAATAACAAGATGACATCTCAAAATAACAAGTAGTTCTGATATTACAGCTTTGGGTTTGCTTAAATAAGTTTGCTTTTTTTACATCGCTGGGAATTTTTCAAAGCTGTCATTTTGAAAAGATGTTTAACATTTCTTCTTGGATTCTGTTCATTATAAATCTAACAAAAGAATGCATAACTGCATACAAAAATCACTACTTTTATCCATCTCTTTCATTTTTCTTTATGTGAAACAAATTTAACAGTAGTACTCTTAGGGTTTCTATCTAGATGTCCTGCAAAGCTTCATGCACTCATAGGGAGGCTTTTTGGAGGTGGCCGTATCTAGAGTATGTGAATATTGATTAAGGTATGTGATAACTAAATCAGTCCACTGACCAGTTTAGCACAGTTCTGGATTTGGATAATGGGAAAACCCGCCTAGGTGTGAGTGGCACCAAACAACAGGCTTGTAGCCTTGGGTGGAATGAAAGGAAAAGGGCATCTAATTGCTGCTGTGTCACTGCTTTCTGCCTCCCTGCCATGGACTGTTTGTCCTCTGCTATGCCACCCTACTTGGAGCCAGCCATCTATGGACTAAAACCTCTACACACTGTAAGCTAAAATAAACCTTCCCTCTTTACTTGTAGGTGTCAGATATTTTGTCCCAGCAATGAGAAAGTAACTAAGACAAGTACTGTACTCTTTTGATGGTACCATGCTAGGAATTAAATAGAGGGTCCCTGCACTGAGTTACATACCTGACCCTGATTTTTCATATTGACACAGGATCGTACCAAGTCACTAAGTTGCCCACACTGAACTCAAACTTGCAATCCTGTCTCACGACCTTTACTCATGTGTAAGAATGACAATCCACCCACTGGTGACAGACTAAAGAAAATTTTGTACATATCTTTCAGTATACTAAATATAAATAATCATTAAGGAATGACAATGGAAATTCAATAAAAACATTAATTACTCACTGACAATCCCTACTGAGCTTTTCTTTCTGTCCTAGCATGGACCCTCAGGAAGTATCTGAAGGGTCTCAACACTTCCTAAATCTGTGTTCATGTTCTGAAGATTAATCAACTCAACTGAAGTCAAAACCACCTTTTAATCAGGCTCTAGTCCCTTTAACCTCCAGAACATACGATTCTGATCGTTTTAATCAGAATTTAATACAGTATTTACCAGGCATCTGCAAGAGGAGCTCAGATGGCATCCTACAGCACAAAGTTACCTATGAAACACACCATAAGTGACTCCTGAAAACAAGACAGGAATGTACAACCTTGGACTTTCTTTCAAGCCTGATTCTCTGCTCCACCTAACTTGTCCATTACTCAGGAACCTCCCAATCTACCTCCAACATCTTAGGCGCCAGATGGGTGCTTACTCAGCAAGTATTTATCCAACATCTATGAGCCATGCACCCTGCTGGACACTGAGCAGAACCAAAATGAGCCACTGTCTTCAAGGCCCTGAGTTCATGGCATCTGGACCATGAGCCATGTAAGAGGCAACATTTATAGGGATATCAGGTATTTACTAGCACTAGTGCTTAGCAGAAGATTGGAAGCCCCAAATTATGAAACCATGCCACATCATCTTTATTTCATCTCTGTTTTAACTTCACTAACAGGACTCTCATTCATATGAATTATTAAATTGTTGAATCTCAATTGCTGACCCTATCCTGATGTAAGTTTGTAACATGCATGAAGTAAACATTTTTAAAAACAATTTTAAAAGGAAAAAAAATTGAAATATAATTTCCTCGTTCACTTATTAATATCACAGATATAAGAAAAATTGACTTCTATAGAAACTCAATGCTACGAATGAATTTCATCAACCAACACATGGGACAGTCAGATGTCTAAGTGACCACAGATGACATATTTTCATATGGACAGAGTAAGAGGTCCAGGCATTCCTTGCTGCTCCACAGCTAGTGTTGAGTGGCCCAACTTTTCATGCTAGCTATCCACGTTCTAAGATCTACTAAATGCAGTATCTGTTACGTAAACTCCTAAATGTTTTAAGATACGTAAGTCCACATGATCTCAATTGATAATGTCTTTGACTATGCCATACAACTTTAGAGAAGATGCTTAACCTAACCTTCTGGATGATAGATTCCTCACAGATGAACCAAGAGAAATTTATTTCAGAGCAAATACATTGACAACACCAGCACCAAGGGCTAGAGATATGGTTCAGCAGCACAGCGCCTGCCAAGCACAAGGTCATGAGTTCGATTTCCAGTACCAAAAAAACAAAAAGCAAAAAACAGTGGAAGAGAGAACTCAGGGAAACAACATTATCACCCAAGAAAATGCACATACATCTAAACAGAAAAGGGCTATAATTTATAAAGAAAATGAAAGGGCAATACAGTGAGGAAGGGCATGAAATAAACAGTAAATTTAACCAGAAGTCCAGACTGACATTAAACGTAAAGCAAAACAAACACCTTTGGCTTTAAAAGAATCAGGCATGCAAGCCTTTGCCCACCAGTGATAAATCACCACAGGGACATATGACAATAATATCAGACTTCGTGTCTCCTACACTGATAATAATTACATTACTTTCTAAACTCCACTTTGGCTAAAAACAGCTTTTTGTATTTTGTAATACAAAATACTATAAATTGTACAGGAACTATTTCAGATCATTTCAATGTGACTCCATAGCTTTAAAAAAATTAAATCATTTCACAGAAAAATGATAAAATTCCTTCAGTCATCTTTGCAAACATTGTAACTCCATAGCTTTCTACGTGAGTAATACCCCAAATCAGTTTTTCAAAGTCATGTATTAACAGCACTAATGCATGCTCCTGTAGAAAACTAAGGGCTTCAGAAGGGGTAACTGGCAGAAGACGCATCTATCTAGCAGTGCACCCTTGGGGCAAGCGACTTAACATGTGCAAACCCAGTTCAAGTTGCAAATAGTATTTATGATGAGGAATGCCCGCAAAGGATTGTTCTAAGTAAATGCTTACAACACTCAGCACAGTCCCTGAAGCACAGCGAACACTCAAAAAAAAGCAAAATATAAAAACAAACACACATCTACTACTGCGGCAACGACTGCCATTACCATCATTAGCCCAAGGAACCTGGACGGATTTTTTTTTTAGTAATTCTTAATGTTTAGTAACACCCAGATTTATAAACAGATTATCAGACTAATTAAAATCTAACAGGGGGACCAAGGCAAGAGGATCGCTGCCAGATGGAGGCCAGCCTGGGCTACAACGTAAGTTCAAGGTCAGCCTGCACATGAAACCCTGTCTCACCAAAAAAAAAAAAAAGAAAGAACATCTCTAGTGTAAAAGTTAGCCACTTGCAACTGTTTTAAATTGAAGATTTTTTTTTAAGTGTAGCTTCGTTTAAACACATCCACGATACAGAAATGTGGATATGCATATACACACAAGGCAAAAAAGGTGGGGAGAGGCCTATTTCCTTTAAAGGAATCACCAAAGCCTCTTAAATGATCTGTTTAGTTACATCTAAATTATAGTGAGATCAGGTGCACACGCAACACTGTGCACCCACAAAGCTGAATATGTGTTCATTCCATCTTATTCCAACTTTCCCGAGCATAATCTCAGAGCTGGTATACATTCATTAAACCAATGCCAGGAGCTGAAAGACAGTCAACACGTTTCATTCTACGGTGGCCCTCAAGGGTCTCCAAAGACCAGGTGCTTACTGATGTGACAGCTTCCCCAGTGGTACCAATCCCTCGCACTCTATTCTCACCGCATGCATTAAACTGGGAAGCGTCAAATCCAAACCCTTTCAGGCTTAAAACTTTCAGAATTAAATTTCAGAAGTCATGAAATGCAAAGGTCTATTTGTTTTCTGGACAAAGAAGCACTTTTAAAACTCTTGTTCCCAGATCCCAAGATAAATCAGTCCTGCACAGTCAGGCAGACACTGCCAAAAAGCATTCGACTATGTTATAGCAAACAAAACACTGTTAGCTCTGGTTAAGTGATACATCCTGTTTCTGGATATGCTGCTGCTCACCAACAGGCTGATTTGCATAGCTATACAAGCCTTTCTGAGGTATCAAAAGCATCCGTCAAAAAAGAATTTCATACTTAACATCACTGTTCATTTAATCATCTCAATTCCCCTCAATTATCGATGAACAGAAAACAACTGCCAACAGGGCACCTACCTATTGACTTTCGAATCCATTGCTACTATAAAAATGGGAAGCAAGACAATATTCCCAGAGAATATCACACAATTTCCCAGAGAAAATAAAGGTATGTAGCAAACCTGACTGCTCACAGATTTCTAATTTAAAATCAGAGCTAAGGATTATAGCTCAGAGGCACAGCACAGCCCTGCGCAAAGCCCTGGCTGGGTTCAATCCCCAGGACCAAAGAACACATGTAAGTAAAATGAAACCTGAAATATTTAAAATTAGTGGAAACTAAGTTTTCTTTTTTTGGGGGGGGGGTACCAGGGATCAAACTTAAGACCTTGAGGTTGCCAGGTAGGCACTTACGCCACCGAGCTACATCCCCAACCCCAATTTTCTCTGTTTAAAGGGGAAGAAATGTAAAATTTCTTATCTTCTCTGCTGGATTATACTCACGAAAATTAATCTTAATTAATATTTTGTTTCTTCAAAACTAAACAGCACTGTCAGTGTCAGAAATTTTAACTAGGCAGGAGATCTCTATCTAGTGTTTAAAATATTTCCTTACTCAAAGCCAGGCATGGGGGCGCATGCCTGTAATCCCAGCACTTGGGAGGCTGAGGCAGGAGGATTGTTGTGAGTTTGAGGCCAGCCTGAGCTACGTAAGTTAGTTCAAGGCTAGCCTGCACTGTATAGTGAGACCCTATCTCAAAAAGACCAAAAGAAAAGATTTCCTCCCATGATAACAAGTTAAAATGTTATAAATATTAACTGTTTTAACCTGAGGGTTTTTCCACACTGTTCTCTTTCTGTGGTGAGGTACTGTTGGGCACGTGTACACATACACGCCTATGGAAAGCCTCACACAAGGTCCTAGGGTTCTCTCCCACCCCATCCGTTCTGGTTAAAATTAACCAGTTGAGTGCTGGGGAGAAAGGCAGCTTACTTCAACCCCTACCTCACTTAGTCCTCACTGGTTTCCTGTCAGAACAGGTCTAATAAAGGGCCTCCTCAAAGCACAAGTTGTCTTGTGTAGTGGACATGAGTTTTTCAAACATGGACAGCTTTCTGTGCTTCACATGTGCCACCTGACAAGTTCAGAGGAGAGTGTACACCAGTGAGACCACCAGCCACCATCAGTGTCACTATCGCCTCCAAACGCTTCCCTCATCCCTGTTTCATTTTCCTTTTATGGTAAAAGCACTGTATATAAACTCTACCCTCTTAGGATTGTTTTTTGTTTGTTTGGGTTTTTGTGCACCCCCAGGGCTGGCAGGAGAGCAAACCTAGGACCTAATGCAGACTAGGCAAGCACCATGCTCTACCATCAGCTACACCCCCAGCCCTCTTAAAGGATTTTTAGGTACATCATATTGCTAATCACAGGCTCTGCAGTGCATGATCAAATCTTTGAATCAAACATCAGTCTTTTTCCCTCTGTTTCTACACATCCTTTTGCTTTGCTTTTGGAATTGCATCCCAGCAGAGAATCCCTGCCGCTGGATCCTTCACCCGAAGGCAGGCGCCTGACTCTGGCTGGCCAAGCACACCACTCGCCATCTCAGACACTCATCTCAGCCAGGTGAGTGACCCAGGGCTGGTAGGGCCTTTATGGAGGACAACCAGAGGTCTACCTACAGCAATGCCAGTTTATGCCTGTTGATCTGGCATTATTTCACTCTCAAACATACTCATGTTTAGACTATAAAGTTGGCTGCATTCGAGTCTTGTATATCTCCCCAACTTGCATGTGTTAACAGCTTGATGGTCAGTCCAGGGCACTGCCAGGACATGGCAGACCTGGGAAGGGAAAGGCAGTCAGCTGGCATGACCCCTTCCTCAATGCTAGCAGTAACAAAGCTGTCTCCAAGTTCATAATCACTGCTCAGAAAACCCCTCTGAGGAAAAGGGGTCACACTGCCAGAGCAGTAAGAAAGGTGAACACCTCCAACTCTAGTAAGAAAGGTGAATGCCTTCCAACACCATGGAAACAGTGCCAACTGGGAAGGAAGTAACTGAGGGAAATGCCAGCAAGGCAGATAGAAAGCTCCTCACCTGCAACATACCCAGAGGCAGAAGGTGCCTGTAGGTCAACAAGTGAGGAGAAACCACACTCAGCGAGGAAACACAAAGTGGCTGCAGATTAACATCTTCCTCGGGAGACACGGAAGAAATTCTAGTTGGCCCAGGGAGATCAGCCCGGCCACGGCAGTAGACATGGTGTGATTCCTGTCCACCTCAGAATGTAACCGGGCATCTGCCTAAGAATGTAACGTCAGGGCTTCCAGGGGTGTGGGTGTGTGTTTAAAGAAAAGGATGTCAGGGCTTTCTCAATAACACAAAAGTGTCCCCTTGGCTGGTCTATAAATTCCATTCCTGCAATGGGATAATTAAGAAAAGCAGGCCACGGTTGTTTGTTTTGAGGCTTCCCACAGATGCAGACCAATGCTGCCTGAAAAGCACGTTCTTCTCACCTAACCAGCCCAACGGTTGCCAGCATTCTTCACATGCTGATAAACATGAACATCATTTTTCTCTTCACACTGTACCAACGGAAGTCTAATACCAAAGAAGTAAAAATGACTTTAAAGATTTTGACTCTGGGCTAGGGATTTAGCTCAGCGGCATAAGCGCCTGCCTGGCAAGCGTGAGGTCGCGAGTTTGATCCCTGGGACCAAAAAAAAAAAAAAAAGATTTTGATTCTGACCAGTTATTTCTTACTGTCCTGAAATGTACAGCAGTTTATTCTCATTACTCAGACTGAGCCATCACAAAACAGCCAAAAGAACACTTAAGGCTGGGTGTGTACTCCAATGGTAGAGAATTTACCTAGCATGCCAAAGCCCTAGGTTGAATCCTCAGCACCGAAAAGACCGACAACAAAATAAAAACAGTGGAATGAGTGTAAGGCACATCACAGAGCATTTGGTCTTTTTGAATGCTATTTGTAGCAAAAGGGTAACTAAACTAAATACAGCTACATATATCCATATGGATGATCTCATAAATACGATTGGGGAGAGTAACATGAAACCATTTCATAAAGCCTAAAAACATGCAAAATACGTTAGAGATGTGTGTAACTGTACTAAAATGCCTAGCCAATATAATACAAGATCTGAGATATCGCCTATCTTTTGGGGAGAAAGGGAAAAAAGGGAGACAAGTAAATACTTGGATACTATGATTTTTGTTTGTTTTTTGAGATGGGATGTCACCATGTAGCCCAGGCTAGCCTTCAACTCAACATCCTCCTGCCTCAGCCTCCCAAATACTAGGACTACAGTCGTGTGCCACCATGCCTAGCTCAAGATTTTTTATATTTTCATATTTCTAAAACATCGCCAACTTCTATTTAAAAGGGAAAAAGTGTCTAGTACTAAAATAATTCATTGCTCTGTAAAGGACAGGATGGTAAATAGGGAGGAAAGGAACATGGAAAAAAGAACAAGGAGTGGAGGTAAAGGACCAAGAATGGAGAGAAACATTTTTATGAGTGGTGGTCTATGTTGTGTAGTGGAGCCTAAAAACCAACGAATTTGTGAATACAGATGCTTGTAACACAGATTCACAATCAGTTTTAGTTACAGTAATGATTCCATGGGCTTTAAAATCTACCAAATTTTAAATCACGGCTCTGTGCTAAGCTCATGTTTTAATTAGATCACCAAATGTATACACATCGCAGACAATCTAGATTTATCATAACATCCCCAGCACAAGACCATGGTTACACCCTTTTATGAGACAGCTTATTTTTGTGGTTAACAATTTGGGAGTCAGAAAAACCTAGGTTTGTCACATTCTATCCCCACCAATGACAAACTGTATGTATGACCTGAGCAAGCTATTTTTCTCCCTAAATTCAGATTCCTAACCTATCAAAGGCAATAAACAACTTCACTAATGATGCAGTTAAAGTGCCTATCCTGAATCTGGCACAAAAGAAATAGTAAATGCTTACCAAAGGTGACTATTATTAAAATTATTTCATATGGGGCTGGGGATTTAGCTCAGCGGCATAAGCGCCTGCCTTGCAAGCAGGCAGTCGTGAGTTCGATCCCTGGTACCGATAAAAAAAAAAAATTATTTCATATGTAAACATTACACATTTAATAATATATACAATGTCAAATAACGAAAACATTTTTCAATTCTAGTCGGTAACTGCCTGTTCATTTCTGAAATATTATTTTGAAAGGAACGTAGAAAAACACAACACCCTTATTCAGAATTATAATCTACAAACTTCAAAACATTCTCCTACCAATCTTGAAATAAAGTCAACCTGACCAGAGAAGTTTTCTTTAAACAAGATTTTAAAAAGGCAAAGTCGGGCTGGGGATTTAGCTCAGTGGCTTAAGTGCCTGCCCTGCAAGTGTGAGGTTGTGAGTTCAATCCCCAGTACCACAAAAAAAAAAAAAAAAAGGGCTGGGGATTTAGCTCAGTGGCTTAAGCGCCTGTCTGGCAAGCGTGAGGTCATGAGTTCGATCCCTGGTTCAAAAAAAAAAAAAAAAAAAACTGTCACAAAAAAAAAAAAGGCAAAGTCTATGCTAGACAACACTGCATTCCTTAGGACAATGTCTTAGTAATTATATTTCTAACAAACTTTATAATGGGAAAAGGCACCCCACTTTTATTATGGTCAAATGTAAGCAGTTTACCTAACCACTTACATAGTCAACAGTTACGAAAAGCACCATCTGTGGTAACCTAACAGACTATATTATATTTTTCATACATGCTGCGTCTCTTCCAACGCCCTTACTTGCAACACTGAAAAAGATAGATGCGGCAGGTGATAAACAGCTACTGGAGTCACAGATCACAGAATTCAAAACAAATCCTTTGGAATGTGCCCAGAGGACTGTGAGGAACCCTTTGTACGGAACAGGATTACCTAACAGCTCTTAGGAAAACCCCTCTGACAGATGTCTCTGTCTTATTCTCACTGTGAATTTACCATAAGACATACAAGCACCACCAGTTAAGTGGTTGGAGTTTCCAGCATGCTCAACACTGGGTTTCAAAAGTCCTCATCAAGTCTTCCTAGAATCTTATGTGTCTGAAGGCTGCAGTCAGTGGTGGCGCCATCTTGGCACTTGGAGCAGAGTTTCTTCCTCCTCAGCTCTTCCCTATCAGTCCCCCCGATGAGAGGCCTGCTGCTGCCCGCTCCACTCGCAGCTGCAGACTCATCTGCCAACAGCCCTAGAGATACCTCCCACTTCACCTTCAAATTGTGAACCTGAAATAAATTCTAAAATACATTTCCCTATGACATCACTGGACTTTGACTTGCCAATTTATTTTCAAGGTTTTCCAGCATCTTGAACTATATTCAAAACTTATCAACCTTTCCAGAGTTGGACAATTCTGTTTTCTTGGTCACTGTTGGGAGCTCAGCAAATGATGTTAGAAGTATGAAAAGGCCAAATATACCTGGTCTATGGGCCAGCGCCTTTTTCAGGCAAAATAAAAGAGGACCTTTAAATATGCAATAGCAATTTAGATGACAAATCTTAACTATTCATCTCTGTTAATTCTGATCACCTTCCATGTAACATCTCTTTCAGTCTAACAAGAAATCCAATACAGCAGCTGCTATCATGATCTCCACTTCACAAAGACAGATACAGGCTAGACACGGTAACACACACCTACAATCCCAGCTCGTTAGCTGGCTGAGGCAGGAGGCCCCCAAGTTGCAAGCCAGCCTGAGCAATTTAGTGAGACTTTATCTCAAAAAAAAAAAAAAACTTTAAAAAAGATTTAGGGGGGTAGCTCAGTGGTGTTTACCCAGCACGCTTGAGACCCTAGGTTCAATTCCTAGTCCCACCACGAAAGTAGCAAAGTGATCAAAGGCACCTCAGGGAGGGCAGGGTGGAGAAGGCAGTGTGTCCCAAAGACACTGCACATCAGGTTACTGACAGAACGGTCCCATGTCCTGAGTAAACTCGGCTGGGCTGGTGGCCAGCTCCAAATGGGATCCACTCCAAATGGAGTCAAGGACCACCTAAAGTGAGAAAAAGAGTTCAAGCTTTTAAAGCCTGTCTGGTCTCTTAGCTCAAGCCTAGTGTAATTATTTTCACACCTCACCTACACTGACTTAGAAACCAACCCTACAGCAAAACCCCAAGGAGTTTAAGATCACCTCAGGTGATACCCCACAAACATTGGGAGTTCACAGTGAATTCTCTAGAGCAAAGAATAACTTGAGTATTGTTTCCCACTCAGGGAAAAGTTATATTTGCAAGTTTTTTGCTTTTTCAAACTACTTTTTATATCTCTACTCATCACTTAATTGGAGCAAAATGTACAATTACACCACCCCATCTAACAAAGGTAAATAGCAGAAAACCAACACACACTGGCTCATATTATTTAACAAACATCCAAACATGGGCTTCAGGCACAGAATCACCTAGGGCGGCCACAGCGGCATCAAACATCCAGATGTGATCAGCTCACTGCTCCACCTCATGCAGCCTGGCTCCTCACCAGCCCACGCTGATGGGCAGCAGTTCAGCAATCACAGACTGGCCTTGCAGGAGACGGCACAGCCAGCTTTTCTGGAGCCTCTCACAAAAGGCAGCCTTTCCCTGCAGTCTCCAGAGATTCCCTATCAGGTTTCATCAGCCAGAAGAGGGTCCTCATTCCTAAACCAATTACCAGCTCGGGAAATGGGTTTCCCATGACCAAGGTTAGAGCACAGGGAGTTGTGATTCTCAATCCTGATTGCATGTTTTTACATTTTTACAGGGGAGAGGGACTCCAAGATCCACTGAGTTAAACTAGTCAGAATTACCCCTAACTGCCTCTCCCTGAATTGACTGAAAAAGAGTTGGAGGCACCTGAATAAAACCTGGATTAGTGAAAGGGCAGGGGTAATACAATACCTAGATCTATAAAAATATGTATACAACCACTTCAGAAGTGTGTGCAATCCGCAAGACTTCCTGCATGCATCTGATTTTAAGTTAAGAAAAAGAAAGAAAACAGGCACAAATTTACAAAGTGAAATTCTTTAAGTCTCCCAAGTTTCAATGTTTAATGTAAAGAAATTTCTCCCAAAGAACATTCTTCAAAACAGTAAAGACAGCCAAAGAGATTTTGTTAAACATTTTCCTAAAGCAAACAAAGCAAAAGTCATTAAAACCGAGGCTTAAAAATAATAGCAAAACTAAGCCTCCAAAGACCCAAGTGCTAGTCCTGGCTCTACCACCAACAAAGTCCTTTGCCTCCTTCCCATGTCTGCAATCAGCAAGCTCACTTCAGAGGGCCCCCCCAGCTTCACACACACGTGCACATGTACACACAGGCACGCGCGAGCGCACACACACGCGCGAGCACACACACACACACACACACACAGAGCCAAACTCTACAAAGTTACTAAAGAGCATCTTATATACCCACATAAGTGCTTCGTAACAGTAAGGTCTGTTTAAAAACTTTTTTCCCACAGAAGAGTATCTATTTCCTCTAGAAGCCTAATGTAAAATTTATGAGAAAAGCACATATGGCTTATTGCTGTTTCTGGAAAATACGAATTATATATTTGTATGAATCATAAACACCTAAAATTACATAGACTTTTGTAAGCCATGAAAGGCTTACCAAAGCTTAAATGGCACGTAAAGAGGACACTGGTTATTCTAGGAAAGCAGTGACAATCAGAAACAAGAACTAAAAAGCCATTTCAACAGAGAGTCCATTGAGTTGAGTACATCTCCAAATCTACCATAAAAGTCAATGACCCTCCCTCTCCAGAGCTCTGCCCGCCCTCACTGCTATCTCCAAAAAACACTCTACACACTAATGTCCAATAATGTGTCTACACTGACTCTTGTCCATTATGTCATTATGCTGAAAACCCTTTCATACTCTCCAAGGGATAAAGGCCACACTCCCAGCCTTGTTTTCCTGGCCCTTCACAATCGGAAACCAACCCCACCACTTACCCCGTCTACTCCCTGAAATGCAATCTCTCTTTTTCAGCCAAACTGGTCTCCTTGTTCCTCCAACATGGCAGGTGTTCTGGTTTCTTTTCAGCTGTTTCCAGTCAGACAAGGCTCCATTTCTTACTTAAAACACCACTAAGTTCTACAAGTCCCAGCAAACCTTCTCCACCCTACACTCTTGTCCCTGGCAACATTAGAATTTTTGTCACTTAACCTTTTAACAAACACGCCTGCATTTCCCTTTTAAAAATTTAGCATAGCGCACATAGTTCTAAAATGTTCCTCAGCTTGAAGAGACTTCAATTACAGAAATAAACTCAAGGGCAAGGGCCTCCACCTTATTACTTCTTTGTCATTATCTCAATCACAGCATTTAACAAATTGTAGGTGCTGAATATTTGCTGATTGCTAAATAATTGAACTCAGCAGTAAGTAAGTCTCCAGGTCTTACTGGCTTCTACCTTCTTTAAATATTTATGGAAGGTATCAAGAATCTCTCAAGAAGTTCCAATTACATAAATCCAAGGAATATTTCATACACGTGGAAGGGCAGGCTCTTACCAGACAATTAAAAACGACTTACTAAAAAATTCTGCAAATACACAAAAAGCTATTTTTGCAAAAATAGTGTAAAACATCTGGAAATACAAACAATTTGACCTACTTAGTTATTCTTTTCCACAGCTCCTCCCTCTAATGGCCTTCCCCAGCTCTAGACCCCATGTTCTATATTAAGGCTCAAATAAGTAAATGATTGGCCTAGCCCCGTGCTGGCGAACCTTGTAGTGCTCAATGATACAAACAACCAGCTACTGCCCTCCTGCCGACAGTTTGCCACCGCTGGCCTAGACTGAAATTTCAAATGGCCTCATCAAGCTATTGACAAATGCTGTGGAACCTTAGTAATAGCTCCAAGAGGTACAGCAGGAGAAACTCAACACAAAAGAATTACAAGACCTGCTCAATTTCCATGTGGCCAGGCCCTAACACTGGGAAGGAATCACACACTTCAATCTCCTGACTTAAACCCACCACATTTAATCTCAGGAATTAGAAGTAAACTTTACCAAGCAAATGGAGAAAAGCCAAGGTCTTCTCAATTTGCCAGAAGCACGTGGTGCTGAGCTGAAGCTTTGTTTTCGTCAAAGCAAAGAATGTAAATTAATGCAAAACAAAATACCTTGATTGCTCTCTTAAGCGGGACCATCAACTGGCTTCTTTTGGTAAAGGACAAGAATCCAGAGTAAGACAGGAATTCACAAATCCCAGAAAGTCTACATTGCCTGAAAGGCTAACAGCTGCCCCCCACCCCAGATGCCCTGGCTGCTGGACTAGGTAGGAGGTGCGCTTCCCGCGGGCAGAAAAGCTAATGTGCACTCACACAGTTATCTACCCATGACCAAACCGGCTTCGCCCTGGCCTCTCTCTCCATAGCTTCCCAACTCCAGGGAGAACTGCTACATCCAGTGAAAAGATACTCACCCCACCAGTGCCCAAGAGCCCTAAAATTTGTTTCCCGACACCCAGCTGTGCTTCCCTACCACCTCCTGTCTAGCTAGGCTCACCCCTATCTCCCACCCAACCACATACCAGAGCTACGTCCTGAAGGCTCGCCATCCACCCAATCGCATGCCCAAAACAAAGTATTCCCAATCCTGATCTTGCAACAAAGAGGTCGGAGATGCCAAAGGAACCTTGGAAACCATCCAGAGAAGAAGTTGAGTGACTTGCTTTCCAAATTATAGGGATGGCGCACTAAATTCTTCCCATTAAAATGTATTTCAACTCATTCATTAAGTAAGTATTAATCGGGCCGGGCGCTGTGTAGGCAGATGAGACCGGATGGCAACACTGTAACCCTCCTTCCTACACACGCTGAGGGCGCACTTGAGTCGGTGTATTTTCCTCAGAAGTGTGGGCCACAAAAAAGTATACAAGATGCAAACTCACAAGACTGGGAATTACTGAACCATGAACCTAAGTAAGTCATAAAGACCCTACCACCATAGCCTGCAGCGTGCTGCTGGACTGGATTTGCGGTGCTGAGCAATCTTTTAAAGGCAGAAGTGGGACTCAGCCGTCCTGGAAGGGGTCCAGGGCGTGGCCGGGCGGCCCTGCTCCGCTGCAGCCCACCCCTGGCCCTGTGTAGCAGCACCAAGGAAATCCAGCCCGGGTCTCTCCCAGAGCCCGCTGGGCTCCTCTAACCTACACTACCTCTCCTTCTGACTCTTTCAAAACAGAGGCCGAGAGGAAGGCATCTCGCAGGGCCAGGGCCGAATTCTTTCTCTGCAGGCAGTGACCCTTTCGGCCCCCAACCTTTGAACCTTCTCGGCACTGGAGGAGGGAAGGAATGTGCAGAGCGCGCACTACGCCAGGAGGCCTCGGACAATGAGCCTCCCCGGACGATCAGGTCCGGGGCGATCACAACCACTGACACAGATGAGGCGCTAAAGGAGTCCTGAAGCGTTCCGCAGCATTGAATTTCAAGAAAGAAAACACAAAACAAAAAACCACCTAAGAAAGTTATTTTGAGAGGTTCTGAGCCAGAGCTACACAAATTGATGCGTCCGCCTGCAGGAGACGGAGCAGTCCGGGTGCGCGACCCCGAGCCCCGGCGGGAGGGCCCCGTCGGTCCGGTGGGCGGTGAGCGGGCACCGGGCCAGGCGGCCTGCGGGCTCCTCTCTCCCGCGCCACGGAGGGGCCTGGGCGGAAGGAAGGGGGCCCCCGACCCCTCCGAAGCCGACCTCCGGCTGCGCCGGCCTCAGCTGTCCGTGCCGGATCCTCACTTACTCTTGGTAGCAGCGATGAGGTTCTTCCCGTCTTTGATGAGCTCTTTGATGAACTTGTTGGTCCTCTCGAGCTCCGCTTCGTGGGCACGGATCCGCTCGCGGAACCACGGGCTGTCCAGGTAGCAGTCGCTGAACTCCAGGGGCTGCAGCCCCATGACGGCGGCGATCGGCGCGTACAGCCCAGCCCGACGCGGGCTGGCGGCGGCGGCCAGGTGCGAGGCGCGCGGTGCAGGGTGCGGGCGCGGGCTGGAGGCCCGGAGGCGCTAGCAGCGCTGGGCGCGCGGCGCGCACATCCCCGCCGGGCCGGCGGCTGCAGCGAGCGATCCGCGCGGCGCCCGAAACCCGCCGAGCCACGCCGCCGCCGCGCAGCCCCGGGCGCTCCGGCCTCGCCCGGCGCTCCTCTCCTCCGCTGGTCCCGCTCCGCCACCCTTCCCTTCCCTTCCCCGTCTTTCCCTTCCCTTTCCCGGACGCCTCTTCCTTCTCTTCCCCACGCGCAGTCGCCCCTCCTCTTCCTTCCGAGGCGTCCTCGCTCTGGAATTGCGTCCCTCTGCTCTCCTCCACCCCCGGGCGCCTGCCCCTCCCCTCTCCTCGGCTCCCGGCTGCGGGGTGACTCACCGGCGGCTCCCCGAAGCAGGGAGCCCGACCGGACGAGGAAGGAGCGCAGTCCTCGATCCGCGCAGCCGAACCACAAAACTCGGGCGCACGCGGGCTGGCTGCCACGCGTGGATCTCCGGGCCCAGGCGCGGCCCAGACTCCCCGCGCTCCCGGGGTGCAGTCAGCGCTCCTTCGGCTCCCCCTGAGCGCTGCCCGGCGGCCCACAGCGTCTATGCTCATCCACACCGACCTAACGCCGGGGTGGCTGAGCCAGGGAAACCTTGTTTCGGTCGTGTTCCCCGCGTGCAGCTGCCTTGAGGAGGGAAAGGCGAGCTTTATTATGCTAAAATTAACCGGTTTAAAAAAAAAAAAAACACCAGGATAGGCGTGGTTTTCACCTGGTGGAGGTGATGTGCAATTTCAAGTCAGTGCACCTAGAGAAGCGTTCTGAAACACAGCAGTGGCCCCTGGAAAGTTAAGATATTTTAAAGCATTGAAATGTGTGCCTAAAAGGAACATTCAGTCATCAGCGTGACGCTTCATAATAGCAGCTGAAGTTATTAGGCAATTATTACGTGAAGTTATTAAGCAATTATTATGTGTCAGCCACGTACATGCCTATAACTCCAGCGCTAGGAGCAAGGAGGCTGAGGCAGAAGGATCACAAATTTGAGCCAAGTATAGGCAATTTAGTGATTTAGCTAGACCTGGGAATGTAACTCTGCAAAGACCCTGAGTTCAAACCCACGGTACAGCTAGGTGATGTATGTATGATCTTATATATAATGATTTATTTATGTATAAAATTGCCATTATTGTGTTTCAGGCCCACAACGGGAACTGCATACATTTTTCACAAAGTCACAACATAGGTTTACATATATCAGTTGACTAATAATGGTAGTATTACCAAGAAACTTCAAAGTGAGTCTTTAAAACATTTAGACTCCGCTGGTGATTTAGCTCAGCGGCATAAGCACCTGCCTTGCAAGTGTGTGGTCGTGAATTTGATCCCTGGTACCGATTAAAAGAAAAAGAAAAAAAAGAAAAGTGTTCTTTTGTTAAAAAAAAAAATTTAGACTCTGAGGGGGGTAATTAAAAGTCTGTCTGGACTAGGAGCAGTAGGAGGGTAACCCACAGGAATAAGTTTAAATAAGCCTCAATGATTATAAGTCAATCAACTGTTCTGTTACAAAACAGCACCCAGTGAGCCAATGAGCGGGCCTAATCCAGATAACCGCTAAGGTCCATCCTGGGGCTTCAGCGTGGGTTACAAGTAACTTCCATTCCTTGAAAGCTTCAGTTTCTACTAAAATCAGCAGGGGATTGGCCTCTGGAGAGGAAAAATGAATAAAAGAGGCAGATAAGAGGAAAGCTACTCAAGAACAGAAGAGGTATAAACAAACAGGAAGGACCTACCTCTGAGGACCTCAAAGTCCTCAGTCTTCTGGTCAGAGGGGCTGCTGGGCTAAAGGGGCTGCCTGAGAGGGGTCAAACTCAGAGGTCCTACCTGACTGGAAGGTCCAGCCAGTTTAGAGACGTCCCTGAGAGAAATACACACACACACACACACACACACATGCACATGCACACAACTTGTACAGAAATGTTCATAGTATTGTTCATGATAGTTAGAAAGGGGCGTCAATAGGTATCAATTGGCTGTTGAATGTATAAACAAAATGTAGGTATATCCATACAATGAATTTTTCCCCCAGTTCTCGCGGGATCTTCACACAGAGCTACATCCCCATCCCTTTTTATTTTGAAACAGGATTTCACTAAGTCACAAAGTTGCCCAGGCAAGCTGGAACAGCCTCATAGGCCTGCTGGGATCACAGGCCTGTCCCACCATAAAGAAAGATGGAATATTAATCCACACAGAAAAATGGATGCAGTACTGGTCCATGCTACCACACAGTGAACCACAAACACATTAAGCTAAGAGAAAGAAACCAGTCACGAAAGCCACTGATGTTATCCATTCATGTGAAACCTCCAGAACAGAGGAGTCTATGCAGACAGGAAGTAGACCAGTGTTTTCATAGGGTGGGGGTATATAGACGGGATTTCTTTTGGGGAGAGTAATGAAAATATTTTAAACTTACATTCTGCTAATGGTTGCACAACTCTGTGAATATACTAACGCCACTGCATTATAAACTTTTAATAAGTAGATGTTTTTGGGATGTGAAATATAGTTCAATAAAGAGGGTTTCTTTTTTCGTTTCATTTTAAAAAACAAACTGCTCCAAGCAACTTCCTTCCTTTACCAATTTCTACTCCCAGACATTAAAACTGACTTACTCAATGTGGCCAGTTCTTTAGCTATTTCAAGTAAAACAAGTTATTTAAACGTTTGCAACATGACCAAAGAGGGAAAAAAAAAAAAGGCTAGGAGTACTGCTCAGAGGTAGGTCATTTGACTAGTATGTGCAAGGTCCTAGTTTCGATCTTCAGCATCGCAAAAAAACAAAAAGCCCAACTTTTTAATTACTAGCTGGTACCACCGCTGCGCATGCGCACACAGCGCTCGCGAGCAGGGGGATTGGTACTGACTGGGTGTCTATCACGGCCACGAGTGAAAGGGTTTAAGTGGCCCTGTGCTATTCAGCTGCCTTGTGCTGTGCATATCCAAGAGAAGCCACCGTACCGCAGACAAACATTAGGAAGTTCCAGTTCTCGATCCATTGCCTAACAGTTGTCCAGCTATCTGTGAAATGGAGACAGGGTCATCCCAGCTGTCTTGATTGAGATGATTTGACGAAATGGGGTCCGTGAAATGCCTGCTGAAAGTTATGATGATGAGGTGACACGGAGGAGGAAGACGGAGTGGGAAGAACTGGCTGGAGAGAGAGAGGAGGAGAGGAGATGAGTACAGCCCTTTGCTGTGGGAGAGATCTGTGAGCAGGGGAGCCCTTCCGTCACAGCCTGACACTGTGGGAGACCTCTGGGAATGCGACCACAAAAGCAGATGTTATCAGGTTCCCGGTTTCACCTGCAGTTCTTTAATATGTGTCACCCTGTGGCTCACGTGAGGCACTGTGCTAAGCGCTAGTGACACAGTAACACCCAGAGCAGTGTCTGTCCTCACTGGCCTTAAGAGGGAGAGCTGTATTCAAAAGTCAAGCGTACAAACATGCTCACCTGAGAGGTAAGGTGCCAGGGCTGGGGTGTGGCTCAGTGGGAGAGCACTTGCCTAGCATATATGAGGCTGTTCGTTCAGCCCTCAACAAGGCCAAAGGCGAACACAAATAGAAAATAAATGAAAATACCATCAGGTTCGAGGGAAGAGGTCTGTGAGAGGTGAGGTCCAGGAAGGCCTTATGCAAGAAGTATCACTAAATCAATGTCCAGAAGAAACAACAGGAGCACACAGTGCCGCAGGCCTGTAATCCCAGCACTCGGAAGGCTGAGGCAGGAGGATCACTGCCAGTTTGAGGCCAGCCTGGGCTACATGATGAGTTCAAGGCCAGCCTGAACTGTACAATGAAACCTTGTCTCAAAAAAGACCAAAAAAAAAAAAAAAAAAAAGGTGAGAATTAAGCATTACATAGGGAATCAGATAGACCAGTCTGTGCCCACCCCCAGGTGGGACCTTCTAGGGACTAAGGCTGGTTCCTGACAGCTGGGCGAGGGGGAGCAGGGCCAGGCTGATCGCACAGACCCTCCCGGACTGTATCTAGGACTATGGGTTGTACCCAGACGCTACTGGAAGCCTTGGGTAAGCTTTTCGCTTGCAATTGCAGTGCATCTTACCAGCAGCCGTGCAGGGAATGGGGATCCAGTCTGAAGACTGAGTTGTCTAGGAAAATTAACCCTTCAAGGTGACACTGGAGACAGAGGAATAGAAACAAAATTAATTTTAGAGGGAGTTCCCAGGACTGGACAGGAGCCTGCATTTTGGAAATGGGGCGAAAGGTGTGAAAGATGGCCTCACAGGCTCCCCACACAGCAGGACGGGCAGATGGTAGGTCATGCAGTGAAGGAACAGGAGATCAGAACCAGCGGGCAGGTAGTGATAAGTGGGGTGGGCAGTTACAGAGCCAGACGCGTTAAGTTTGAGGTGCCTAGGAGACACTAGAGTACATACGGCGGGCAGGCAGGCATTCACCCCCAACATGGCCTTTCTGTGCTTGGCTCAGATCCTGAGTAAGCTACAGGTGGAGTCCGTGCAAGCTGGTCAAGTTTCAGTCCAGCTGAAGTGGAGCCTGACTCAGAGGAAACTCTCTTCTGTAGGTTCCACTGCATGCAGAGCGCCTTGCCCAGGTGAGTCCCAAAGTCGCCAGCTGTGAAGTCCGGTCCGCCTTCTTCGGAGTGTTTGGAATGGTTCGGGCTGCTGGTTGACTGAACGTTCGGACATGCTAGCTGTCCTGTCTCTGTCCTCTCACATATGCACAAGAGGTCCAGAAGTCAGTAGTGTCACATGATCCTGCAGGGAAGGAGTGCCTTGCATGCTCCAGGGGCGTCACAGCACCCACTGGTGGCCCCAGCGCCCTCTGGGCCAAGGAGGGAGAGTGTAACAGGGCCCCTCCCCACCAAGACAGTGTGTTTCCTCAGCCTTCCCAAGCATCTCCTACCACATTTCTGCTCTTTTATCTCTACCCAGAACTCAGTCACAGGGCCACACCTTAGCGCAAAGATGGAAAATGTGGTGTTTTATCAGGCACTGTCCACTGCCACCCTACACGAAATCTGAATTTTCTCACAAAGGGAAAACAGGTTTTGAGCAGGCACCTAGCAGTTTGTGCTGCAGGCTGACACCTTTATGAGTGAGGTGTATAGATTACAGTCATGGCAAAACACAAATGCTATAATGACAAGAAATAAAAGATCGATCTTTAGATGTCTTTCAAACTGGAAGTATGAGGCTGTGTTCTCTCACCAATGTCAAGGAAAACAAAACAACAAAGAAAAGAATATGCTAACACGCTCCATCAATGAACTATTGAACTGTGTCACTGAATACCTCGACAGAGGGGTGGGTCTGGCGTCTGAGGCCCTTGCTTATCCACACTCCAGCTCTCACCCTCTGCGATTCTCCCAGCTCAGTCCACCTTGCCCTGCACACTGACTTTAACCTCCAGAAAGCGTGCTTCCTGTGCACTAAGCAGAGTCCACATTTCCAGGCTCCCTAAAAACGTACCTCTTCCCACCTAGGCACAACAGTGCATACCTGTTAGCCCAGCATCTTGGGAAGTGGAAGCAGGAAGATTGCATGTTCTAGGCCAGCCTGGGCAAGTTGGCAAGACCCTGTCTCAAAGGCCCTCGGGATTATGTAGCTCAGTGGTGGAGCACGTGGGCAGACTCCTGGGATCTAACCCCAGTACGGAAAAAGAAAACAACAACAACAACAAACCTTCCGGATCTAGAAAGACGCTCCCCTATCACAGCTACTTCAATTGTCATCAAGCCAGGGTGGGACACTGCCATCCCCTGCAGGCCTGTCACTCAGCTGTTATGGTTTTTTTTTTTTTTTTTTTTTTGGTACCGGGGATCGAACTCACGACCTTGCGCTTGCCAGGCAGGCGCTTAAGCCACTGAGCTAAATCCCCGGCCCTCAGCTGTTATGGTTAAGCCAAGAGAAGGCCAAGTAGCCAAGCCACTCAAATAGGGCTGCCATCTGAGCAGGGGATGCTTAATCTACCAAGGCCCAGCGAAGCCACACAATGAGCTTGTGAACTAGTGATCAGTAATACATGGAGTTGTGGTGCTTGTACAACAGTGTGAACGTTCCTAACTATAATGCACCTGTACATGTAAAAATGGTCAGAGTGATACGTTTTGTATTATATACCACAGATGTTATCACAAAGAAAAGTATGAAGGAATAATAAAAAATGTTCCCCTCCTCTTTTTACCTGGTAATATACCTTTCTTGAAGATGAATTATCACACAGTAATAATAATTGCCCAAATGTGTTGGCCATACTCATTTACATTTTTTTCAGTGCTGGGAATTGAACCTAGCAAGTGCACTACCACTAAGTCACAATTCCCAGCCCAATGTCTGCGTGTTTAGAGAACTTTTTTCTTCATAGAGCCTAGTGAGAGTTCATGACCTAAGCCTCTGAGCAGTGCAACTTGAGAAGAACAACACCGAGAACATAGTCTTTCCAGAAAGCTAGGTAAGCACTGCAGAGACAGCCCGGAATCCAGCCAGAAGCTCTGTGTATTCCAGGATTACAGTGGGATGTGCAAAGCTGCTGCTCATCTCCAGAGTACTGAGTACTCGTCACATGCCAGATATTGTGCTGTGTACTGGGGTCCACAGTGGAAAAAAAAAAAAAACAAGCACCCACAGTTCCTGCCTTCCTGGAGTAACATCCTATGAGGGAGACAGACAGACAGACACAGAGACACAGACAGACAGAGACAGAGAAAACATCAA
>PVJX010028415.1:0-23850 GCA_004027295.1 Dolichotis patagonum | reverse complement strand
TTGTGACCACCAGTCCAAAAAACCTACACCACCTACAAAACCACCTACAAAACTACAACTACCACCTACAAAAAATACTGAAGGACATTCTAGGGAGAGAGAACAAGAATACGAGCATTTCAGGAACAGTGGCAGAGAGGCCTCAGTGAACAGGGAAGATAGTGGAGTGGAACAGAAAAATAGACAACCAAGGGCAGAAAAATAGAATAGCAGAAATAAGGCAGAGAAGATTGGCTGTAATCTCTAGTATAGATGGCCTTGAAATATTAACAGAGAGAAACACAGGCAGAGTAGATCAGGAGATAGGGTCCATTGAGAGGCTCTATATAGGGAGGCAGTGGGACCCAAAACAAGCAGTGCACCCTATGAGAGTGAAAGGGGAGGAATTGTCTAAAAAAGGGAGGCAGAGGATATTGTTAATTGAGTAACAAGATTTAAAATTTACATTATTCTCACCACTCTGCTTGGATGAATTACGTGCTGTTCCAGTTTGTCTACTTACACTAGACTTGAGGACATGGTCAGCTATCCCAAAAATAAGAGGCCATATTATGGTAATCATCCCTAATTTCCTATCAACCATCTGAAGCCCTTTATAACTTATACTGTCTTCTTATGACTGATCTTATTTGAATCTGGTTTGTTAGATTGCTACTCTGTATTGACTGATTTTATTTAAATCTGTTATGATTGATAGTATCAAGTCTAAGAGTATAGGCAACTACACTGAAGACAAGATTCACTAAGATACCCACTCTGGTTTGATTATTACATGCTTTTGAAGTCTTATACTGTCTAATGCTTTGTTTTTATAAATGTTATATACTGCTGAGACATCATGGTAACCATTGTAGATCACCTAGTATTGCAGTTATATATGACTTTTTTGCCTCATGCTTTTCTAGGAATTGTTTTGTTTTATCTTGCTTTGTTTTGTTTTTACCTCTAATACAGAAAGGATAGATATACATTTAGAGACTCATGCATGTGTAGAGCTTATAAACAGTTTACGAGAACCACCTATATAACACATGTTGAAATGAACAACTACTTTGAAGAAAAAGAGGCACTACAATACCCAGTGCTGATTCCACAATTTCATGATGTGAAATCAAGCAAAACTATCACTTTTTGTTCAAAGTGATTTTAGCTTGCTTTGTCTTGTTTAAGTTCAACACATATGAAGGTCTGGACAGCTGTTTTGAGGAGAATGAGAGATACTATGACAGCCATTCTTGGCTTCCCTAATGTCTGGTCTTGAAGACCTGAAATGCTCTCCTCATCCTGCTCAGATCAATTCCATACTATGTTGTTTCATGTGAATTCCCTATATGTGACAATATGGACAACTATTTGGAAGAAAACAAGAGTCAATATGATAGAGAGTGAATATCTCCGACTGTCTAGTTTTGAAATTTATGTCTCTTACATTGCTTTCTTGTGATTCGCTTTGTTCTGTGTTGCTGTGTTTAATTTTACCCTTTTGATATAATTGCATGTATATTTGAGTGGGTAAGATGGATGACCATATTGCTGTTTTTGTCAGATTGTGGAGCAGAACTGTTACCAGTCTCACTGTTTGAATGTCTACTTTACAGGTTTAAACTTTGTAATCTGAATAACTATTTCCAAGAAGTCAGTATGTAATTTGTCAAGTAAAAATTTCTTAAGATTTTTTGTTGTTGTTCTTTTCCTTTTTTCCTTGGAATTCTGTATTGTTGCTACCCTTTATTCTGTTTTGTTTTGTTTTGTTTTGTTTTGTTCTCTTTAAATAAAATTTACAAAAAAACAAAAACAAAGGAAAGCTACTCAACCTAAGACAGCTGGAAGCAGAGCGAGAGAAAAAGAGGAGCCAAGAACGCAACACAGCCTTCTAGTCACCCATCCAGTGACCTACGCTTTTCAGCCAGGCCCTGCTCCGTCCTTGTACATTTAACCATGAATTCATCAAATAGATTAATCCACTGATGAATGTAGCCCCCCCCCCATTATCTTGTTATCTTCCAAAAGCCCCAGCTCTGAAAACACGAGACTTTGGAAGACATTTTAGATTTAAACCATAATAGATATTCTTGAAGAGAGAAAATTATAGAAGTGAAATGCAAATCAGTGTTTGCAAACAGTAAAGGGTTTGGGGAAAGCACTGGCTACAAAGTGGAAATGTAAAGGAATTCTAAGAGATCACTGGACTGTTTTTGCCTGGATTATGCTGTTGTCATTTGTCAAAACTCATCAAAGAGGAGGAATTTTAGCTAGGGTAAATTTTAAAAGTGATTAGGATGCTGTAACATTAGGTAAAAGTGTGGCATATGAAATTCACTCTATTACACAGCTGCAAATGTATATAAACTGAATACATCTAAAAAGAAGGACTAGAAATTAACTTAGACAAATGAATCACTAGCTAAAATAAAATACAATGGGCAACTTTTCACTTGGGCTTTTATCATGTGCAATTTAATATGCTTTTGACAATACAACCAAGTTTTCAAAAATCAATTAGAAAACAAATATAAAAGTTAAACATTTGGCCACAGGCCTGCCTTTCAGCCCAGGACTGTCTACACCGCTGCCATGCTTCCCATGCACCCCGCAGACACAGGGACCGACACCACTGGCCCGCTCCTGGGTCCCGGACCACCTACTCTGCCTCACAGCACTTCTTGTGTGCCACGTGGACACCCAGACCCAGGACACCTGCTGGCCCCTCGGGGATACTCCCTACCTCCTGGACTTAATACTGCTGTTGACATTTGGCTCCCACCCTTTCCTCCCAGAACCTTGGACTACAGTGGATTAATCTTTCTAGATTGATGGGAGATTCAGTAAATGCCTCAGCCAAACAGGGGATCTAAGTAGGCTCCAGTCAGTGTGGTGAGTATGCCCCTAAAATAGAAGTGTACAGTGGGTAAATAGGGCCAGTAGTAAAGCTCCCTCCAACTAGCTGTAAGACATTGGTGAGTCTGACAAGAGTGTGGGTGACCCCCTCCTGCACACAGAGAACATCAGGCAAGCTGAAGAGTGTGCTAATAAGGCCTATCCCAACTTGGAGGAAATCAAAAGGGTTTATGAGTCACACAGGCACAGAAGAGGGACACAGTAGGTCCTCAGACCTACTGTATGGGACACAAACACTATAGGCAGGGAGATTTGGTGACCTGGAATAAACTGAAGATAAAGGAATAGCAGAAATTAAGAGTTGACCTACATCAATACTCCTAGGCTTGTCAGCCCAGGAAGAATATAGGATTCACCCAACAGGCCCTGCAGGAGGAATTCAGGAATTCATTTAAGGTTTCAAACAATTTCCCATGTTCCTGTATTTTTTTAATCTATTTCTTCTCTGGCTATGGTGATTCTGTGTTAGCTATCACACAAACATCAACCACACACAGTAGGACCCTAAGATCCACACTATCAACAGTTGAGACTATTGGGATTGAAAGACCAAATAATTGCCCAAAGGGTGAAAATGACAAAATGAAAAATCAAAATGCAGTCTCAAACATTCAACCCATCAAGAGCAAGTACAGATGACACTGAAATAGAGGACTTTAAAAATATACCCCAGAAATCTCCAAAAAGATAGCAAGTGAAATAAAGAAACAAATCCATGAGGCTATAGAAGAAATCAAATTAGAAATAGTTTCTAACACAAAGACAGAAATAACACAGACTCACCATAGCCAGAGAAGAAATAGATTAAAAAAATACAGGAACATAGGAAATTGATTGAAACCTTAAATGAGCAATATAGAAAACAAGCAGAATCTATGAAACAAATTCAAAGAGATAGCCAAGAAAGAAAAACTTCTGCTGAAAGCTGGCAAAATGAAGCTGAGGATAGAATTCAGATCTTGAGGACAGGATCACAGTCAGAGGCCATGAAAAAGTAGGACTTTTAAAAACAACAAAGCAACATGAAAAGACAATACAGCACCTTCAGGATGATGACAAGAGAAGCAATATAAAACTAATAGGCATCAATGAAGATGCAGAGGTCAATGCAAATGACATAGGTAAACTATTCAGAGAATAGAAGAAAATTTCCCAAACATGGGGAAAAAATCCGATATACAGATAAGTGAGGCATATAGAATTCCAGTCACAACAAATGTAAATATATACCCAGACATATAATAATTAGAATCCCAGACATACAACATAAAAACAGAATACTAAAAGCTGTTAGAGAAAAGACACAACTCACTTATCAAGGAAAACCCATCAGAATCATGGCAGACTTTTCAGCACAAACACTCAAGTTAAGACGAGCTTGGTGTGAAGTATTTCAATCCCTGAAAGAAATCAACTTTCAACCCAGACTGATGTACCCAGCAAAACTGTTTTTCAGATTTAATGGAGAAACAAGATACTTCCATGACAAAGAACAACTGAAGAAATTCATATCCACCAAACGAATCCTAGAAGGAGTATTGAAAGCCATACTAGATAGAGACAAAAATGACCTTTAATCTCCAGAACAACAGCAGAAAGACACCCCTAGGCAGGGCAAGCAATTAAACAAAGGGGAAAAGCAGAAAACAAACACCAGAAACATAACATGGCAAAGTTGAGCCAGTACATATCAGTTACATCCATAAATGTAAATGGCCTCAATTCACCTATCAAAAGAAATAGGTTGACAGAATGGATCAAGAAACAGGATCCCACAATATGCTGCATACAAGAAACACATCTGACTCAAAAGGAAACTCATAGATTAAAAGTCAAAGGTTGGAAAACAATATTCAATGCAACAGGAACCCAGAAAAAAGTAGGAGCAGCTATTCTGTTTGCAGACAATGCGAACTTCAAAACTAAAATGATTAAGAGATAAAGAAGGTCACTACATACTTGTTAGTGGAAAACTTCAAGCAGAAGAACTAACAATGATTAATATATATGCACCAAGTACAGGATCACCCAAATATACAAGACAAATGCTAATGGACTGAAAAATCAAATACAAAAGAACACAATTGTAACAGGAGAACTTAATACCCACTGTCACAAAGAGATAGATCAAATAGACAAAAAGTCAGCACAGAAATAATAGAACTGAATCATACCTGTGCACAAATGGACTTAGTAAATGTTTACAGAGTGTTCCATACAACCACATCAGAGTAAACATTCTTCTCAGCTGGGCATGGGACATTCTTCAAAATAGACCATATATTAACTCAAAAACCTTCTTAAGTAACTGCAAAGGTATTGAAATTATCCCATGCATAATATCTGACCATAGCACACTGAAATTGGAAATTAATGGCAAAAGAAATTACATAACCAGCATAAATACATGGAAATTAAACAACAACCTTCTGAACAACCAGTGGGCTGCAAGTGAAATTAAAGAAAAGTTAAAGAAATAAAGCAATACCTACAATTCAATGAAAATGCAGATACAACATACCATAACCTGTGGGATGCAATGAAAGTGGTCCTAAGAGGGAAATATATAGCAATAAATTATCACATTAAGAAAATGGAGCAAGCACAAATAAACAACATGATGTTATATCTCAAGCTCCTAGAAAAGGAAGAGCAAGTTAACCAAAAACTCATAGAAGAGAGGAAATTGTAAAGATCAGAGTAGAAATTAATGTAATTGAAATTTAAAAAAATACAAAGAATTAATGAATCAAAGAGTTGTTTTTTTGAGAGAATAAACAAAATTGGTAAACCTCTAGTGAACTTTATCAAGAAAAAGAAAGAAAAAACTGAAATTCACACCATAAGGACTGAAAAGAAGAAATCACCGCAGATCCCATGGAAATTCAAAAGGTCATGAATCCTTAATTTAAAAATCTCTACTCACACAGGGTGGAAAACACAGAGGAAATGGACAGATTTCTAGAAACATATGAACTACCAAACTCAATCAAGAAGATATAACAATTTTGAATAACCCAATATCAGCTATTGAAATTGAAAATGTGATTAAAAACTTACCAACAAAGAAAAGCCCAGGTCCTGATGGATTTAAAGCTGAATTCTACAAGAAATTTAGAGAAAAATTGACTCCAATACTCCTTAAACTCTTAAATGAACTTGAAAGAGAAGCAATCCTCCCTAACTCATTACTAGAGGCAAGTATTACTCTGATACCAAAACCAGAAAAAGACCCAACCAAAAAGGAGAACTATAGGCCAATTTCACTAATGAACACTGATGCAAAGATTCTTAATAAAATACTGGCAAATAGAATGCAGCAAATGATCAAAAAGATTATACATCATGACCAAGTGGGATTCATTCCAGGAATGCAGGGATGGTTTAACATACGCAAATCAATAAATGTAATACAGCACATCAATAGAACCAAAAACAAAAATCACATGATCATCTCATCAGACACAGAAAAAGCTTTTGACAAAGTCCAACACCTGTTCATGGTAAAAGGCTTACAGAAACTCAGAATATATGGTATCTACCTGAATCTCATAAAGGCCATCTATGACAAACCAACAGCCAACATTATACTAAATGAACAAAAACTGAAAGCCTTTGCTCTAAAATCAGGAACATGACAAGGATGTCCACTATCACCATTCCTATTCAATACAGTTCTGGAAATATTAGCCAAAGCAATCAAAAAAGAGAGAGAGAAATAAAGATGGGGAAGGTAGAAGTTAAATTATCATTATTTGCCGATGACATGAACTTTATATAGAAGACTCAAAAAAGCTCCATTAAAAGACTATTAGAGGTGATAAACAAATTCAGCAGTGTAGGTGGATACAAAGTCAGCACTCAAAAATCAATAGCATTCCTGTACAGAAACAAAAAACTCACTGAGAGAGAAACTATGGAAATATTGCCTTTCACAGTAGCATGTAAAAAAATGAAATATCTAGGAATCAATCTAACCAAGAATGTAAAATACCTATATGCTGAAAATTATACTACTCTTAAAAAGGAGATTGAAGAGGATATTAGAAAATGGAAGGATATTCCTTGCTCTTGGCTAGAAAGAACCAACATTGTGAAAATGGCTATACTCCCAAAACTGTTATACAGATTTAATGCAATCCCAATCAAAATACCACTAATATACCTTACAGATCTAGAGAAAACACTCCTAAAATTCATTTGGAAACAGAAGAAACCTAGAATAGCAAAGGCGATTCTGGGCAACAAAGGCAAAGCAGAAGGCATCTCAATTCCTGAAACTATATTACAAAATCACAGTGATAAAAACAGCATGGTACTGGCAAATAAATAGACCTGAAGAACAATGGAACAGATTAGAAGATGCAAACACAACTACAAAGCCACCTTATTTTTGACCAAGGGGCTAAACATGTTCAGTGGAAAAAGGATAGCCTCTTTAATGAATGGTGTTGGAAAAACTGGCTTTCTACATGCCAAAGACTGAAACTAGACCCATGCATGTCACCATATCCTAAAATAAAGTCAAAAGGGACCAAAGATCTAAATATTAAAGCAGAAAGACTAAATCTATTGGAAGACAAGGTAGATAGGAAACTTGGAGACATAGGGGTAGGCAGAAAATTTATGAACAAAACACAAACTGCACAAGAAGTACTTCAAAGAATCAGCAACTGGGATCTCATCTTATTAAAAAGTTTTTGCACTTCAAAAGAAATCACCAACAGAGTGAAAAGAAAACCCACAGAATGAGAAAGAATTATAGCTGACAATCCCTCAGACAAAGGATTTATATCCAGAACATATAAAGAATTGAAAAACATCAAGCCCCTCTAATTGAAAGACCCTTTCCAAAAATGGACATCTGAGATAAACATACAGTTCTCAGATAAAGATATACAAATAGCAAATAAATATATGAAGAAATTTTCACCATCACTGGTCATTAGAGAAATGCAAATTAAAACAGCATTGAGATTTCATCTTACTCTGGAAAGAATAGCTGCCATCAAGAAATCAACTAATAACAAATGTTGGCGAGGCTGCAGAAAAAAGGAACACTGCTCCACTGTTGGTGGGAGTGTAGTCTGGTGCAAACACTATGGAAATTAGTACGGAAATTTCTCAGAAGACTAGGATTAGAAGCTCCATTCAACCCAGCTATTCCCCTCCTGGAAATTTTCCCAGAAAAATTGAAAAAGTCTTGTCACAGTGATATATGTGCACCCATGTTTATAACAGCACAATCTGTAATAGCTAAATCTTGGAAACAACCAAAATGCCCATCAATTGCAGAGTGGATGAAAGAAATGTGTTATTTTTATATGATAGAATGTTACTCACCTATTAAAAAAGATGATCTTAAAGCCATTATAAGTAAATGGAGGCAACTTGAGACTATCTTCGTAAGTGAAATAAATAAGACTCACATTTGTAAATATCACATTGTCTCTCTAATGTAAAAAAATAATTAAAAAATGAAAGAGTAATAAGATCAAAAATGTATAATAGAAATTGTGAAAGTGAAATGAAGGGAAAGTGCTCTAAAGGATATAACTGCATGTATGTTTAAGTGTGTAAGATAGATAATCATATTACTAAGTTTTCATTAGATCATTGAACAGAATGGTTTGCACTGTGAATGTTTGAGTATTTGTCTACCTTTGATCCTTTGATTTTGTAACTTGAACAACTATTTCTAAGAGGACAATATGTAACTCATCAATTAGTAATTTCTTAGTGTTAATATTTTCTTCGAAACTATGTAATGCCTCTACCCATTTTTCTGTTTTGTCTTGTTATTTTCTTTTTTTCTTTAAATAAAAAAATAAACATTTTTAATTTTTAAGTGGATTTTGTTTTGTCAAAAAGCCAAAGATTTTTAGTCAGCTTCTTCAATTATAACTCTTAAAATAACTATAGAAATAAAGAAAAACACATAATTTTTCAGAAATCTTCTCCTCCTTTCAGATTTACAAAAGTATTTTTAAAAGTTTGGCACAGTAAAAAAGTAGTGAGGCACTTGTCTTGGCTTCAGAGAGCAAAATCCCCCAGGAGAATAAGCAAGTTGGAGAAGGCAGTTTAATTCAAATATAAATTAGATTTGGAGTTCGCTCAGAATATCTACATGGATCTTTCAATATTAATTATGATCATAAGTCGTATAAGGAAGAGAAATGAAAGACAATGTATGATCTCAGAAGGGAAAATTTTTAACTTTCTCTGAGGACTAATGAAAGAATGGATGTGAGAGTTAAGTATTTAAAAATGTAAGTAGAAGTTTGCTGGGTGAGATAGAGGGTGGCATTTCAGATGGCAACAGTAGTGTACACAAAAGTATGGAAGTGTGAGAGGTCACAGTGCATCCTCATAATGCCATATTAACTGGGAAGTTGATTTAGTTATTAAGAAAAAATTTAAGCATAGAAACAGAGAAATTAAATGAGTGCTTAATCAACATAATTATTCAATACTTATTAATCAATATAATAATTATTCAAGGAGATTTTACCAGTTAGACAGTTTTCCACATGGATTTCAAGTGAAGTGTTAAAGTAAAACTTAAAGTTCTTACAGTTTAATATAACAGAAATTAGGATTCTGGGGGGAAAAAAGTATATAGGAGAAAAAGTAATGTACCTTAAGGTACCTAGCAGCTTCAGGATTAAACATAGGTATTTTGATATAATGAAAAAAGAGTGTTGCAATTCTTTTTCTGAGTCCTTCAAGGTTCTCAGGTTTGACTCCTCTCATCATCAGGTCGACTTCTCTGTCAACTAATTCTAGGATTTCCTGGGTCAGTTCACATTCATGTTCCTATACAAAGTACAAAAGAATAAAAATCATTGAGTTCACTTTTGAAATTACCACCCAAACAGACCCAGAATCTATATTGCAGGAGAAATGAAACAGTGCTAACAGGGATATAAACTGGTAGAAATAATTTGGAGACAATAGCATTATCTTATATTAGTTAATATGCATAACCTGTGACCCAGAATTCCACTTATACGTGCTTTAGAGCATGCAAGTAGAGCTATTTTCATAGTAGCTAAACATTGAAACAACCAGATACTGTATCCATTAAAAATTAATAACAAAAATAAGTTATAAGCTATTCATTCGGTAGAATATTATCTAAGGTATAAAACTTTCTGAACTAGCCAGATGTGATGGAGTGATTTCAGCACTCTGGGAGAGGCAGGAGGACTGCAAGTTTGAACCCAGCCTGGGCAATTTATAGTGAGATGTTGTTTTCAAAAACAAAAATAGCCAGTTCTGTTGGCAGACACCTGTAATTCCAGTACTTGGGAAGCTGAAGGAGGATCACTGCAAGTTTGAAGCCAGCCTCAACTACATAGTGAGCTGAGGCCAACCTGAGCTACACAGAGAGACTTCATCTCAAAAACTATATAAATAAATAAGTGAAAAGGGCCGATAATGTACCCCAATGCAGAGTTTCCAGGTTCAATCCCCAGTGCCACATAAAAAGAATTATATAGCTACAGACTAATAATTATATTTAAATATTACACAGTTATTTTGAAAAAATAAGCAAGGCATACAATAATTCATTACTACAATTTTATTAAATACAATTCAAAATTAAGTAATGCTAAGTGATATTATTTAGAGACTCACACAGAAGTAATAAAACTATGGAGGAAAATTAATGAAATGGCTCCCATTTAAGTTAGCAGGGTTGTTACCTCTCACAGGTGAAAGAAAAGCTTTGCCAAGATGAGAAAGGGGCACACAGGAAATGTTCACACTGACCTGTTCAGTATTTTATGAGTGTTTATTGTAGTTCATAATAATTTTTAATAAAGCAATAAAAAATTAACATGGTTGACTAAGAAAGCATCTGGTAGCAGTTAAGGGATTAAGGTAGTAAAGGTATTTATTTATTAGTAGCAAAACACAAGTCCCTCTGACTTTCCAAAGGAGAAGCAAAGGGCGTACGGTTTGAACTGAGTGTAGTCAGTGACCACAGAATAAGGCTCTTCCATACTTTTAGTACTTACTTGGTAAAGTTAACAAAGGTCTGCTTCAATGGTCCCTTGCCTTTGAGGAATTTCAGAAGGATGTGTAGATTTTAACATTTCCTTCAAGCTTGATGATCTAAACTAACTGCTCCCAAATGAGGACTAGACAGCATTGTCATTTACTCTTGTATCATTCACGATTTTCCTTTATTCTCTCAGTGTTTCTAATGTGTACCCAGGTTAAACATGCACTAGTCTAACTGCCATCAGAATAATATCTATTATTTACTGCGCGCATCCTACTTAGGAGGCACAGTGACTAATTTTATATGTAATGAAACTGGTTTACAGAAATACTGAATTATTCATTTAAGGTTGTATAGTCATAAATGCATAGAGCCAGACTTTGAGTTATGCTTAAATATCTTAATCCTCTATCAAAATTATTATATAAATGCAAATATAAGTATTTTGATTAAATTATCTATGTGCATGGATCATTTTTTGAGACCATTATTGGCTTTTTAAAATTATCTAGTTATTTGTCCCATTTATGTTTGTACTCTCTTTTGACCTATCTGGGCTTTTTATTTTCCTCCGCAAACAACAGGTTTATTTCCTAGCTCTGGACCTATTGTTTCTTCCTCTCTAACACTTCCTCTGTTAAGACTAGTCACAACAAAACATCTTTGAAAAAGTAGTCTAGAATAAAAGCCGCCAGTCAGTGCCTCTGTTCTCAAGACAGAAATGCAAAATATCTACAAAAACTTGTCCTCTGATAATAACTGTTTAGCTATTTAATTTGTTTTAAAAGATTTGTAGCCAGCTGTGGATGATACATATCTATAATCCCAGTACTTGAAAGTCTGTAACAAAAGGATCATTGCAAGTTCAAAGCCAATCTTGCCTGACTACACAGTAAACTCAAGGCCAGCCTGAACTACTTAGAAAGACCTTATCTCAAAACAAACAAACAAACAAACAACCCCACAAAAGCACATTTACATACTTTAGTACTGTTTTTCTCAACAGAATGAGGACTTTTTGGTAGTTAAAGGGCAAAGAATACATATGGGGTGTCTGAGAGTTACACTTGTATAATTCTCATGCTTATAATCATGCAATTTACTTTAGATGGACCTAAACATGGTTTTTATTCTCCCAGTTATTTTAATGAGTCACGGATTATCACTAGCATGTCTATACTATATATACCCTGGCAATTTGAGTCATATTGATGATCCAAAGTAACAGATCACACAATTATCTAATCCACCGCTTATGTATGTGAATGAAGCAGTCTCCCTGTTGCATGTTGTGGCACCTGACAGCTCTCCACAGAGCCTCTCCCTGGGGTTGCACACCACTGAAAAGAGCCATCTTGGCGAAGAAAATTGCCTCATCAAAGGTCATGCTTTTTTCTCTGAGCATCTGAAATCAAATGACTAATCAATGTAGAGGAATAAAGGTCCAGGACTCTATTAGAGTTAGGAGTAGGTAGAAACAGAAAATAAATGGAGTTCTGGCCCCAGCCCAGCTCATAATCTATACACTGGATTCACAGAGACATCAAGTGCTCATTTCTCTGGTCCTTGAATTAGTAATTGGAATAGAATAGTTGGTTGCTGGTACAGATTGTGCTCTTGATTTCTTGACCTGTAGGTTAAAAGCTAACCTTGATGAAAAAGACCATATAGACTGCCTGGCCCTAAGGACAAAGCAGATGGAAGCACAAACCTGCTCCTGAGAGAATATCAATGTTAGGGATTCTAGTTTCTGGAGAGAAAAATGCTTCTAATAGAGAGAGTCCTTTTATACCTCGGTTCTCTGGGCCAAGAGACCTGGAGTGAACTGACCCCAATCTTCCAACAGCTAGGGCTGTTACTACCCAGTGGGGCAGGAAAGAATGTGCTTGGCACTCAGGTACTGGACATTTCTTGCCACATTCTTACTTGGCTTTTACAACAGCCCCATCCTAAGAAGAACAGTAACCCACAGAGTGCTAAAGGTCTGGGTCCTTCCTAAATGGTAGCTTATCCAGATCAGTAAAGGTGCTAGTTGAGGGTGAAGGAAATGTAAAATGGGTGGCAGAGGAAAGATCCAGGAGGATTTTCTGTGGCCAAAGCCAGTGACTACAGTAGGAACTGTAGTTTTTGTCATTAATCTTGCTTCCAAATTTTCTCCAGGAAAAAGAGCCTATCCAAAGTAGAGATATTGCTACTAAAACTTGTGGATCCTAAGAAGCAGATGAGTTCAAAAAGCAGTATGTGTGGTGTATAGTGTATCCAAACTGGAAGCTCCCATTCTCCGGAAATTCTTAATGAGCTCCTGTCTGAGAATTGCTGAAGGAGACAGATGCCTTATCCAAAGTCACACTTCTTTCCAAGGTCAGCTCACATCCAATAAAAGTTCCATTTGGGAGTAGAACACCTTCTCTGTCCCTTGCCTCAACTCGGCAACTTTCAAGGAAATTCTTCCCCGGTCCAGCTTCAGAGTTTTCGTGAGATTGGCTCAAGTCATTGCTGAGGCTCCACTGTAACTGAATTTCTCCTTCTGCTTATTGTACTGCCTCACAGAAGCTATCCTGAGAGCACTCTCCAGTGAAATTCCTGAACAGAAACTGCCATCTGAGAGTCTCTTTCTTTAGGAAACTTGACCTGGGCCTGATATTCACTAATTATTCAAAGCAGGCTTAAAAACACAGAAAATCAAAAATGGGTGAGAAAAACATATACCAAAAGTTTAACTCTTTTAACACTGTAAAAAATAGCTCTTTATTGAAAAATATCCAAAATGTACATAATGTATTGCTGTCTTACTGAAATAATTACTAATGTCATGCTGTATATCTGCATATATTTTCATACACTGCATAAAGCCACATCTGCATATTTAAATATTCATTATGCTGTTTAAATTTTATTATCTTTCATAATATTATTTTGAATGTTTTCAGATAAATATAAATTCATAAACATAATTTTTCCAAACTAAACTATATTGTCTACATGAAAAATGTATAATCACATTAATAATATTTATAATTATGTAATGCAAAAATATTTTGCTTATTTCAATATTCAACTAATTTTTTATTGATAGTGAAACTCTATCCCAACTCTAAGAGAAACTCAACATACCTTCACAGTGTGCTTAAGTGTTAAGAGTATATCCAATCGCTCATCTTGAGAGATATTTTGTAGCTTGATGCATTTATAGATGTTTTGCAGTTCTCTGGCTCTGATAGTAAACTGTGTATCCATCTCAATTATTTTACCATCAAATCTTCTCCACGTCTTTGGACTTGAACACTTGAAAATAATATTATACTTATAATTATACTTAGCTGAGGTAACCACATTATTCCTTTGATTAGAGGTTTACCTCTATGTCATTAATGACTAGGACTTAAAATTAATTGAAGAATTTATAGAACAGTAAAAGTAAAACATTTTAGGGAAAAAAAGTCCTGTTCAATCTGCAGAAGAAGAAACACTTGTAAAGTATTTAGAATTTGCAACTAGTTTGAACTAACTGATATGTCGAAGGGTTTAATAGGTACGTAAACAGCTCAGTAGCTCCATGATGTGGGAGGGGCATGTCTATTTTGTTCAATTATATTGAGTGTGTATAGTGTATTTTAATCATGCCTTTTCCATTAAGGATAACATTTGTGAAGAAGTTACAACAACCCTTGATGGTTTAGACCTAAAGATGCAATAAAAAAGGACTGTGTGAGTTATAGTTTAGTATTCACTATAAAGGAAATCTGTAAAGAATTCAAAATTCTTCATCAGGCAGTTATCCTTCAGAAAAAAGCTATACACAGAGTCATCCTTTCCATTTATAGGTTCTGAATCCTCATATTCAATCAACCACAGGTCAAAAATATTGTTTTTAAGATTGCATCTGTACTGAACATGTACAGATCTATTTTTCTTGTAGTGATTTCCAAAACAATGTAGGATAACAAATACTTTACTCTTATTTTATTGTATTACATATTATAGGTAATCTAGAAATGATTTAAAGTATGTGAGAGGATGTACATAGATTATCAGCAAATACTATGCCATTTTATATAACAGACTTAAGCAACTGAGATTTGCTATCCTGTGCATCCTAGAACCAACCTCTGAGGCTATGAGGAACTGTTGTATTTGATTATTTTAGCAGTGCTGTGATGTTTACCACCCTAATGAGGGCTAACATTCTCACTATCTCCACATTTGACTTGATGCCACCCAGTCTAGCCCACCTCCTCAACTGAGGACCAGCCAAGGAGTTCACTTGTCCCAGAGCTGATCTAAGGACCCCTGGGCTAAGAAATCAGACACCAGCAAACAGGCTGGCCAATGAGCCCTCTACAGACTAGAGGACACCAGTGTAGTCTTCAGTGATAGCACTTCTGTGGATTCTATTATTTCAGTTCCCTCTAGAAGATGCAACCACCTAGAAATGTCACAGTAACAATGTACTGCTTATTTGCTCTTCTATTTTAGGGTAAAATGCAGTTCAGTTTCCCTACTTAAAATCTTTCAGAAACAAGGTTATGTTGATCACAACTGTTAGCTGTTAGCTATTCAAATGTTGGATACTTTCATAGGTTAATTGGTAATTGTTTTGAGATTCTTGTAACCCAACTTACGCCATATTTGCAACCATTTAAATCTGAGCTGTGAAATAATTTAAAATTGAAATAGAAACTCTATGTTTTGGAACAAATCATTAAGAATGTAGACTACTAAATAAAGACGTAATACAAAGTTATATTTAAAATGATAATATTGTGAAGAACTTTTTAGTTATCACAATCATCAATTTATCATGAAGTTTTTACATTTCACATTAGCAAAGTTACATTGCAAACTATGGAGCTACCTTTTACAAAAAAACTATATTTGATACACTTTCAGTATAACACCATTATATTCAGGTCAAAGCAAAAATGAATATTGTTTTAAACTGCTAGTTTTAATTCAGCAAATGGCAAGCTACAGCTCATAATTAATTTGTATTGTTAGACTATAAATTTGATAGGAAGATGTTAATTAGAAGACTGATAGAATTAAGTAAATGGATTAAAATTGTAAAATGTAAATAGCTCAGTAATAAAATGTTATATTATTTAATTATGATCACAGAACTAAAGTAATTTCACATGGATATAGCCATGTTTGGGTATGCTACTGGCATACAATATTTGTCTAAAAACTATTTTCAAAACTTTTAAGGAACAAGGAAGTTTAGACTGTTTCATATTGCAGTATTTTAATGTTTAACTAACATCTTAGTCTTTGCATGCAGTTGTGATCAGAGTGACCCTTTTAAATGTAATTTTCTTCCTACCAGTAATGTGGACACTATATTTTGCTCTGCACAGTGACTTTTTCCATTTGTAATAAGCTTTATATTGATGTTTTCATGAAATGTCTACTTTATCTACACTGCATTTTTTCAGTTGACGCAAATTGGTTTTTGGACACTTAAAATGTATTGATTTGATTCTACCTTCTCTCCAAGTTTCTAGTCCAAAGAAATACACTATAACATGACAATATTTAGGACTTTTCTAAAATACATTCTATATCCACATTTTTCCCAATCTTTAATTTTGAATTCAATCCTGCCTTTTCCATAAAGATTCCTCTAATGCTAAGTGTTGGACCAATGACATCACATATCTGAAATCCTATCACACTTGTAGAAATACACAAACACACACAAATCTGTAGGATCTCTTTTTCAGTCACCTAGGGCAGTGAAATTCATATTTGAATTGTTCTATAATTATTTTATGATTAATTTTTTTGCCCTAAAACATAACAAATAAATTTTTTATACAATTCTGTATGTTTCACTATACCTAGAGTATTCATTTGTTCATTTAACAAATATTTACTATTTACTATTTAGTTATATATAGTTGTATACTAGGCACTGAGTAGATAAAATACTGTCCTGGTTTCAAAAGCTCTCAAATCTCACGAGATGTAAAGGTAAGAAAACAAGGAAAGAGTATGTCTAATGATTGTCAACAAATAGTTAACTATGGGTGGTTATAAAGAATTTAACTGGTGAAATGAAAATAGTATCTAGATGAAAGCTAAAAAATAACTAGGAGTTAGCCGGGTTAAAGAGATCTGAGTGAAACAAAGAATACTAGATTTGAAGTTAGAGTTCCCTAGAGCTAGAATGGGAAATATATATATATTTGGTGTTTTATACTTAGATGTATTTCTGCCAACTCTGATAACTTGATTTTCAAGTATAAGCTTCTTTGATTTCAGGCCTGAAGGTGGTTTTTACTCTGACTCAGGAAAATGTCAATTTCGTTTACTTCTGTTTCCTGTTTTTTTTTTTTTCTGTCAATGCTTTGGTTATAATAAGAGATGTACAACAATCATGTCTTTAAAATGCTTCAAAAAGCAAGAGTGTAATAAATTCCATTTAGCTGGCAACCAATAAGACAGCACAGACTCTGAAAGACAGAAACAGAAGAACAGCAGGGAGACACACTTCAGGAAAGGCAAGGTAGAAAGATAACAAAGACCTTGAGAGCAGCAGGCCTCTAAAAAAAGAGGGGAAATGACTGCCCTGTGAGCCTAGGCCTTTTCTTCCTCCTAAATTAATTTTCAAGTGCCTGAGGGCACAAATCAAGCATAAGGTTAAGCCTCCCGAAGCACTTGGCCGGGATGGAGTTTTGTTTTACACAGCACAGGGGCTCTGCTCATCCAGAGACACTCCTGTTTAATGCACTGCCAGAGGAAGTGGAAGCATTTTTCTATCCCATTTAGCTGTTGGCCACCTGAGTATGGAGAAAAAGCATTAAAATGACATGAACTGCAGTTTCTTAAGCTTATGATTTTGAGAAGTGGAGAACAAATCAAAGACAATGAAAGGAAAAAATAGCCTGCATTCTGGGGAAAAGCTCTCACAAAAAATCCAAATGTCTCTTCATGAGTTTGAGTAAACAGTACCCAAGATACATTAGAGACCAACCGATAATTTTTCATTCAAATTTTTAGCCCGAATTTCTTTATCTCTTTCTACCTGTGAGTATTTAGTATTTGATAACTTGTAGACATCAACCTTTGATGTGTAAAATTACAAATTATTTAATACTTCAAAAAATCTTTAGAATGAGCAAATTTTTATTAAGAATGAGGATGTAGTATATAAAAGTCATAATAGTTATTCATTTGGTTCTTTGATTAAACTACTTTTAAGTCATATCATTCATTATTCAGAGAAATTCTATAGTCAGACCTAGACTGGTTCAATAGACCACATAGTACTGGTTCAATAGACCACACAGTATTTAAGCTCAATGAATTTAAGCTAAAATGTAAACATAAAATTTATTCTCTAAAGTTACTTCCAAGCTATAAAAAAGTAAATATTTCTCTTTAAATAACCATATATTATGGTATTAAATGTAGATGTAATTTTTTTTTCTGGTACCAGGGCTCGAACTCATGACCTCATGCTTGCCAAGCAGGCACTTACACTGCTGAGCTAAACCCCCAGCCCTATACATAGAATTTAAATGTAGATATTAAATGTAAAATTTATGTTATAGTGCTTTGTTAGTTTTGACAATTGTAAAAATTATGTATATAGATTCAGGGATTAATTATAAGCCTTTTTTTCTTAGAATCAAACATAAAACTTGTATGATAAGAAGTTACTCCAATTAAAATTTATGAAATCAATATTGACTTCTCCTGAATAACAGAGACAGAACCAAGCATAAAATAAAGGCATGGATGCAAGATAAAGCAGCTTGCTAATGGAATGAGTTTGGTTTGAAATATGACTTCAAATGCTATGAATTTTATGGCTTTCCTACAATAGATTCATGTTTCCCAGAATTAAAGTATTAAGAGATTACACATGACAGCATCTGTATCACAAAATTTCTTGATTATATTTGGAGTATAAAACTACTCAACATTACTTCTGTCCCTTATTTTTCTCTCCTTTCTTCCTCCACAGTATGTATCAATATTTTGAGAGATAAGGATAGAGATATAAAACATTCCTCTTGCTTTAAGAAGTTCAGAATCTAGGATTTAGACATTTAATAGAGACAATTTAAAAATGACCAATGTGCACAAAAACAGAGATCAAAGAAAGTCCCCTGAGACCACATAGTTCAAGTTAGAGTACAAAGATCTGTAGTTAACCCTTAGAAGAAGAGGCATCTGAACTTGCTCTAAAACTGGCTACTAAGAAAGCGGGGAAAGAACATTTCATGTAGAGACAACCCCAGATACAAAAGCATCAATAGTATGCGGTCTTCTGGAGACATGAGAAAAACTGAGCACCCCTGAAGCAATAAGCATATAGTGTGTAAGAAAAATGATACAATCAGCAATGATATGATAGAAGGGTACAAAGAACAGATCATGAAAATCACTATTCCTTCAGGGCAGTAGTAGGCAGAGACAGGCTCAGAAGTGTATTGAATGAGTTCTCTATTGCAGTTGTATGGATGATGGAAGAGGAAACTGGTCAGTAAAACTTGAGACAATAGTTCAACATAGAAATATAAAATAATAAGGATGAGTAGAAAATCTAGATTCCATTAAATGAATGTTAATCTCACACATGCAAGATAAGAAAGGGCAACATCTGTCTCATGGCATTCTCACAGGGAAAATAGAGACATAGAAGAAATTCCCTACAGCAGTTTCTCAAAAGCCTCTTCCCTTCCTTGTCTTCCAGAGAATCACAGGGCATTCCCAAAATACTCAAATAAGCTGTAGCTCACATTTGATACAGGTAAGATCTTCAGGATGCCACAGAATAATGCTTTCCCTGCAATCAATGATACTAGTTTTGAAAAGGAAGAATTAAGGAAATATTCAAGCAGTAGAAAAAAAAAAGGTTGATGAGCAGATGGAAAATCAAGAATCAGGCCCATGTTTCAGTCTAGACCAACTGAGTGGAGGATAAAGTATTCACAGAGATAGGTTATATATGGGTGCTACACAGTAGCATCAGTGTGGAGGTGAGCCGGGAAAGAGATGGTAAGATGATATGACTTAGGGTTGTCTTACCACCTCGAGGTGTACTCCTGGGGTATCCAAATCAATCACAGTAGGAAGGAAATTTAATATATAGTTTTTAAGCTTCTAAGGAACTGATGTGGAACCAGAACCGTAGTTAAAGGCAAAGATAAACCACAATCAAACAGCAGAGTATGTAAGATGCAAGAAGGGTACCTAAGGTATCAAAAAATGGTTTGTAATAACAAATGTCCTCAAAGAGTAAGACACACAGAACTAGAATCACTAGAAGCTAATATCTTTGGGAACTGTATCCTTTTCTTCAGGCTGGATTGGCCTTTAATTGTTTGGAAAGATCAGGTTTATAAAAGGAAATGTGTTACTATGGAAACAGGCTATTCAATATCAAACAGGCAGTTTTGACCACAAAAGGGTAATTACTTTAGTTTTTCCTTTAATTGCATGTTTTCATGGCCTTCAATAATCATACATCTTTTTGGCTAGAAATTTCCAATCAGTTAATGGCATGGTGAGTCAAAGCAGGAACACTAGGCTCTGGCCATTTTCCCCAGGTTGCTTACTATTAGAGCAACTGGCCCCTGACATTTTGTGATTTTAATACTCTGTTTTATCAAAGCGTGCAGTTCATTTGATTCCTGTAGTCAGCCTAAGTCACAAAGAAAGTGTCTCCATCTTTTCTTTCATGGCCAAACACCGTTAGTTAACAACATGTTAATTTCATGTTATTTATCAATCTTTATTCTAGGCTGCAGATAAAATCTACAGCTATATTGAAAGAATAAATACATAAAATGTAAAGATATGCTATCAAAATGATACACAAAATTCGTGTAATTTTTTTACACTGTTAAGTTTCTCCTTTGGATCATTATTTCACATTGTTTTACTGAGTACATACTCATATTTTAAATAATAGTTATTTCACTAACCTTATCCAAAAAAGCTTGTATTACTTCTTCCTGGCTTGCCATACGAGCTATGTGTCTGTGTCTCCCAATGGAAGCAATTATCTGGGTTTCTTTTTCCAAAAGTTCGCATAAAGCTGCTTTCCTTTCTGCTCCAGTAAGATACCTGTTAATGCGTGTAAGTTCTTCTTTCCGCCAGACTAGAGCAATAACATGAAAAAAGTTGAGTTTTTAAAACTCGTCTTTACAGAGCATTTTTACCAGCATGTTCTAATAAAGGACATTTTATTTTTTAATCAATTAGGCAAAATTACACATAAATAGAATCATCCATGTGCTATACCTGATGTACAAAGGTAAAAAAACAAATGGAATCTGAAAGACTTAAAGCAAGAAAGATAGAATGAAACAAACAGAAGCCAAAAGAAACCAGTACCAATTATGTCAAATTATGCCTCCAAATATGCATGCACACTCCCCATGCACACTGAAAATATCACATGGGTTTTACGGCAGCCATGGATGTGCACTGTACAAATCCTCCCTTGTGGAAAGTATCTGTCAAAAGGAGTAGAGGCAGCTGGCAGTTCTAGCGATTCAGATCTGCTGTGATGTTGGAACAGAGGCCACACTCTGCCTACAAAATTCTCAGTGACTTAGAACTACGAGAAAATTAAGGTCTGGCTTGTGTCTTTCCAACAATGGACCCTTCTTTTTTGTCTCTCATAACAGAGCTGACCTTTCAGCTGACTTAGACATCGTTCAAGCTGTCTCACTTTAAGAGTCTCTATACCCAACATTTTTTTTTACTCTCTTAACTTCCACAAGTGTCAAACTTCATCTCAATCTGAAGATTTTCCTTGCTTTCACTTAGTCCTTTTCCTGTCTCACTTTTATTTCAGCCTCTCATTCCCTTCTTTCTCACTTCTTATTTCATCTCAGTGTCTGCTTCTCTGAGGACCTGGAATGGCAGTTTTATTTAGAATTGTTGACTGTAGTTATCACCCTCACTCACTTGCTTGGTAGCTTCCACTTCTCCACAAAATCCTAAGCAATAGCAGCAAATGTTATAAAGTAATTGCATTTACTCTGTACTCAAATAAGTGTGCTATGTAGTAAAAATATTTATGATATTTTAAAGCTTTGGTTACTATCAGTAAAGATGATGTTCATGGGATATAACTTAAGACCAAATCATAATATGCCAAAAAACTCTAACTAGACTCATTTTATCAAAAGAGTAACACTTCCCAAAAATGCAAGGATGATTCACATACGTGAATCAATAAATGCAATACAGCACATAAATAGAAGCAAGGACAAAAACCACATGATCATCTCAGTAGATGCCGAAAAAGCCATTGACCAAATACATCCTTACATGATGAAGACATGATCAAAATAAATACGGAAGGATCTTATCTTGATCTGATAAAAGCCATTTATGACAAGTCTATTACTAACATCATATTAAATGGGGAAAAACTGAAATATTTCCCTTGAAAATCAAGAACAAGACAAATATGTCCACTTCTACCATTCCTATTCAACATAGTATTCAAAATTATAGCAAGATCAATTAGTCAAAAAAGAAAAATAAAAAGGAAATGTATAGGAAAGGAAGAAGTCAAGTTACCATACTCACAGATGGCATGATTCTATAGAAAGACTCAAAACTTCATCAAAAGACTCTTAGAAATGATAACCAAATTCAGTAATACACATACAAAACAACACACAGTAGTGTTCCTGCAGCTAATAAATAACCCAATGCAAAAAAATTAAGAAAAAATATCATTCATAATAGCACCAAGAAAAATTAGATACTGGAAAATTAACCTAAGGAGGAGAAAGACCTCTATAATGAAAACGACAGCACTCTGAGAAAAGCAATCAAAGAGGACATCAAAAAATGGGAAGATAACCTCTGTTTCTGGGTATGTAGAAACAGTGCACTTAAAATGATCATAGTCAGGGGCTGGGGATTTAGCTCAGAGGCTCAAATGCTTGCCTAGTAAGAGTCAGGTCATGAGTTTGATCCCTCGTACAAAAAAAAAAAATCACAGTGCAGAATTAATATTCAGATTTACTCCAATCCCAATCAAAGTTCCAAAAGCCTTTTTCACAGAACTGGAAAAGACAGTCTTTAAATTTATATGGAACTGGAAACGACCCAGAATAGCAAAATCAATGCTGGGTAAAAAGATCAAAGTGTGAGCCATAACCATCTGGAACCTGAATTTACATTAAAAAACCAACATGATAAGAAAAAATAATGACACGTGCACAAAAAAATATGATAATGAATGGGACAGAATAAAGAATGCAGAAAAAAATCACAAGGATATTCAACTGCTCGATCTTTGACAAAGGGGCCAAAAGCATACACTGTGAGAAAGATTCATTAATATATGGTGTTGGGAAAACTTGCTGTTCACATACAAAGATTGAGTCTAGACCTATATCTTTCACCATGGCCTAAACTAAAATCAAAATAGATCAAAGAACTAAATGTTAAAACAGAAACAATGTGCTGGAAGAGAAAATAGGTAAAATTCTTGACAGCATAGGCAGAGGAAGGAATTTCTGAATTTTTTACACAAGTAGTAGTCTCAAGAATCAACAAAAGGGGGTACATCAAATTAAAAGGCTTCCACACAACAAAAGAAACAACCAACCTAGTGGAGACAATATACAGTATTGGAAAATTTTGCTATCAATTTCTCAGACAAAATATTCATATCTAAAATAAAGAACTTAAAAATTTGCTCCCCCAATAAAGACCTAATAAAAATAGACAAGCAAGATGAATGGACACTTCACAGAAGAGATACAAATGGCCAACAAATAAGTGAAGAAATGCTTAACATTGCTGGGCATTAGAACAGATTCCCTCTTGCCTCAGAAAGAATGGCTCAAATAATAACAAATGCTGGAAAGTCTGTGGGGTAAAAGGAACACTTCTACACTGTTGGAGGGAATATAAACTGGTACAACCACTATGGAAAGTGGTGTGGAGAGTCTTCA
>PVJX010028414.1:0-23890 GCA_004027295.1 Dolichotis patagonum | reverse complement strand
CGAGTAAGCAGTTACATAGCCTGATTCCCCTGATAAAGTGCACCTAATATGTGGTTTTCTAAGAATGTACCAGCTTGCTAATGCAGCTCAAGGATGTTTGGGATTTTTATCCTTTTAGAACATGTGTTCAAGGGTGAACCTCCACCTCCCCCATACACCCACCTGTATAAGCATGATTTCATAATATGCACCTGCGTGTTTACGTGTTCATGCTCATGGTAGGGCTATGACTAAGTTCCAATCTACCTGTCATTTGTAATGCTCAGCTGGTTATTCACCTTCAGATCACTGAAAAGCTAATCATGTTGTTCCAGAAAATGCATGTGATGGACGTGTTTCTGACATCAAAGCCCTGTGAGAGTGAGCAACCTTCTGGCAGACCACAGCTGTGACGTCAGAGCCCTGAGTGCACACCCTTCCAGGAAGCTGCAGAGCAAGGAGAAGTAGTTGTTTAGAAGTGTTACAAAATTGTGGCACAACGAAAGCATAGCAATTTTGAAGGATGATCTACGGCAAGACCATGCTGTATTAGAAAAAAACTTTTACAGGTCACTCTGGGAGTACATTTGAGGGTCAGGAGATTTGATGGATTAACCAAAATACTAGATGATCACTTAGGCAAATACGTGGCCACATCCCTTTCTGTACGACTTTCTTGGCCTCTTTTCTGGCTTTCACACATTCCCCACCACATTGTGGGCAACTTTGACTGTCTTTGCTTGCTGACGGTCCTTGTTTTATCATAGAATGAGGATCAGTCATCCGGTTGAATCTTCTGAGAAGGCAAGACTTTAAGACTTACTGAAATTGAGAAATAGAAAAGCATGCACTTCTTTTAGGGACTTTTAGAGGGTGAGATGCCATGGGAAATACGATGCCTTCACTAATTCCTGGAGCCTGAAAGTCAGGGTTTTAAGTAGGCTCTGCTTACAGCAAATGAAACTGCAAACAGCACACCCAGCAGGAACCCAGAAGCTTACAGCTGCGCGAATGGAGAGATGATGTCCCTGAAAGGATTTTAACATTGTTTGTATGTGAGCCTGTTTTGTTGATGTTGTTGGGAGTTGATTTGTTTTTGCTTGGACAACTTGATCTTTCCTTTCCTTCAGTGCCCACAAATGCAGAGTCAGCCTTGGCCAGCATTGGGCATCTGTACAGGATGCACCAGTCTTTTACCGTAGTTTCTTGGGAAGACTTCAGCCCCTGGGGTCCTGCCTACTGTATCTCGTGAGAGTATTTTATATTGGCAGAGACAGAGACAGACAGAGACAGAGAGACATGACAAAGACATGACAGCTAGGAAAAAGACAGACAGAGAAAGGAGGAGCCAGGGACAAGGAACTGCCCTTCTAGGTCTCACACTCAGCGACCTATTCTGCCAAGCATGCCCCACTCCTAATAGCATGGGAACCACTGAATTCCTCAGTGACTGAATCCACTGATGACTCTAGCATTCCCATGATCCAATCACCTTTCAAATACATGAGCATGTGGGGGAACATTTACATCTAAATCATAACACCTACTAATAAATTACAGCTTGGTTGAAGACTTTCCTGGGAGGCTACAGCTATTATAGTCTGAATCTCATCTTTTCTTCATCGTGAAGGCTAACCTTGGGCCCATGCTTTAGTTAATTACAGAAATGTGTTTATACCTGATTTCTGTATTCTTAATTTGTTAACTTAAGAAAAAAGATTTATTAACTTAGAAAAAAGATTCTAAGATTACTAAACTTAATAAAAACTGTCATATGCTCTCAAATTACTTCTCAAATGGTCACATTTGTAATATATGGCCTTATGAAATGGTCACTCCGCGTGGTAATGGTTTCATTAAGTGGACCCTAGCCTTACTAGATAAATGTTCACTTAAAACTTCATTTGCTTCAAAGTCATTTACTTGGTCACCTGTATCAATCTAAGTCAATCGTTCTTATCAATGTGCTAATACTTTAGACAAAATAGAAATTATTTTTCTATTTTTAATAAAAAGAAATAATACATTAAAATACAGAATTGAACTCTTGGTCTTTGAATGTGAGTCTGTTCCTTTCTCTCCTAATATAATTCTATCAATTGCCTTGCCAGCATTTTCTACTTTTTTCCTTCTTCTAGAAATTTGATTCTAATATATTCCACCCTCAGGTCCCCTGTCTTGCCAAATAACCATTTTCTCTTTCCCTTCCCAGAGAGTCTTTCCCATCCATATCCAATGTTACTTCCTTCTCTTGTCTTCCACACCATGGCTTCTTCCTTTATTCTTAGGATCATACTTAGGGAGGCATTTGCCACCCTGAAACTTTGGCTCAGTTCATACAATGGACTGATTATGTCGCACCATAAAATCATGTGTGGAAATCTAATTCCCAGTGGATTTGGAGGTGAGGCCTTCAGAAGGTAAATTAAATTATTTGAGTAGCGCTACCAGAACCACCCTTTTCGGTACCCTGATCTTATACTTTCAGGCTCCAAATCAGTGAGAAATAAATTTGTTTTTGTTAGCCACCTAATCTATAGTACTTTGTTACAGAAGCTCAAACCAACTATGACAGTGGGATATCATATATTCCCAACAGCCTGACGCCCCCGGATTTTGCATCTCCATGGTCTGACATCCTTTTCATTAATGTACACTCTGATTACCTACAGATATTCCAATTCCTCTGGAGTCCTCTCCCACTGTTTCCAATGTTAAGCACTTTTTTTTAGTCTCCTGATAAGAAACTTGGTTCAGCTTGGTGGAGGGAAGTAGTAATTCTCTGTCATTATAATCACTCTTCCTGCACACAGCCCCAGTCTTTTTTCTTTCCTAATGTCTACTTTCTACCTGCACTCTATTCTAACTCAATTCGTAGTCTGCACGAAAACTTGGTGTTTACCCACCCCTTGCTGGAGACAGCACTGTTGTAATGTTGTAAGGCTTTAAGCATGACCTGCTACCCAAAGTGCACACGGTCTTCACAAGACCATGGTCCTGGACCTACATTGCAAACCTCAACATTACTGAACTATGTATGTTTCCTGATAAGTTCACTTTAGCTGCTCTTTTTAGAGAGAGCATTGCATTTGGGGTCACTTTATGTTTAGAACTCATTCAGTTGCCCTTCTACTGATTTTCACTTAGAACTAAATAAAACCTGTTCAGTACTTAAACATAAAACAAATACAGCAGCCTTTTATACCCATAATCCACATCTGTGAACTCAATGAATGGAAGATCAAAACTATTTGAAAAAGTTGCACTAATACAGAACATATACAAACAGTTTCCTTGTCGCTGTTCCCTAAATGACTATTTAGATAACAATTACATTGTATTAGATATTATAAGTAATACAAGGATGATTTAAAGTTTGAAAACACTATAGCATTTTATATACAGGACTTGAATATCACAGATTGTGGCATCTGAGGAAGGTCTTAGAATCAATTCTCCATGGATAACAGTGGACAACTGTACATTATTATTTCATTATGAGTTGGTTGTAAAACATGCACACTGAAAATTAAGCATTAGGTATGGTTAAATACAGTGGAGATAGTAAGGAACTCTACCCATCAGTTCAATACCTGGTCATACAGGAAAAGCTATTTATTCAAGAAAACTTTCAAAAATTTGTGGAGTAGCATTTGATATGGTATTTAATGAGCAATACAGATATAATAAAAATGTAAATGATCCACAGTGATGACTAATGATAAAATAATGATAAATTATCCATTGTTTAAATATGCTTGTGTGGGAGGAAAATATCTGACGGGGAGGGCAGAGCCTTGTGTGCTGAAGGTCCTGGTTGGCGAGGCTGCCAAGTGGTTCCAAGATGGCAGAAGGCTGTTGTAGAGGCTGGACCTCTCAGAGAATATCAGCGGTCATTCACAAAAGCTGGAGAGCTTTTAAAATATGCCAGGGCTGGGGCATTAGCTCAGTGGTACAAGCACCTTCCCAGCAAGCTCGAGGTCATGAGTTCAATCCCTGATACCAAAAAACAAAATAAAATAAAATATACCAAATATAGTATAGTCTGTGCCCCATCCCAGTTAATTCAACTAAATCAAAAAGCTCCCCCAGATGATTCCAGTGTGCATCCTCAGCCCTGGGAGATTTAGCAACTTCGTTGTTGTGAACAAGGAAATCTGGTTCTACTTCAGCATGGTAGGCTTATGTTGTAGAGTTTCTTTACCACTGGAGCAAGGGCCTTCACTAAGGATTCTACTGAAAAGGGAATTGGAATAGAACTGCATTAGGGTATGCAGACTGGGTTGATCCAAAGCAGAAATGATCTAAAATGTGTACAGAGAAATGTTGCTACACAGGGGGAGTGAGTGGCAAGACTTCTCCATCCCAAGGAGAGTGGAAACCATAAGCAGGAGGTACCCAGGAAAGTCAGCACACAGGGCCTCAGGGGACCACTGCAAGAGAGGCAAGAAACTTATCCTCCACCAATGACCTTCCTTCCACTCTGGTACCAAAGAGCAATGACAGGGACAGCCTCCAGGGAGGAGCTGTGGTCACAAAGCTCAGCTTAGACAAGGATGGCCATGGTTCACGGGGCTGGCCATTACCAGGGCAGAGACCTGAATAATTCAGAGAAATCTCACTCGGTGGCCTGTCCTTCTTCCACCTTCCCTGAAGACGGGTCGGAGGACATCCAGAGCAGCAGCTTCCCAGGCAGCTGATCACCCGACCAGACAGTGCAGCCTAACGGAAACTCTCAGCCCAGAGGCGATGGCAGTGAAGATCACCGCACATCTGAGGAAGTCACTGGGTGGCAAATATCAAAGTTGGCAAATGAAGACACCAGTACCCAAGTAAGATAAACAAGAGAGCAAGCAAAGCAGGAAGAAGAAGTGCATTTTTTGGATGGAAATTTATCAGAGGCTATTGAGATTAAAATTTGATCCTTATAATAAAAAAACCACACTGATGAGACTTGTTAATATGAGTTTATTAGAACAATGACTAATGTACTCCTTATAACCTCATAACTAGTGATAGTTTACAAGCTTAATAATTCATGTTTTCAGAATTACTTAATATATTCACATTGACATTATAAAAAGTACTTTAAGGGATGAAATTTTTCTGTAAACTTTTTAAAAGAATTGGTTGTTTGAAAACTCAACACTGAATGAAAAATGAAATTAAAAAAAAGAAAAATAAGCTTTCCCCTAAATACATTAAGAACACTTGCAAATTTGCAATTTAAATACCTGATAAAATAGGCCAAATTTTCCAAAGCAGGACTTGTACTAGGACTTGTATCATTTCACTTAGCACCAAGTAAAGTAAGAATAAAGATACCATTGAACATATAGTTAGATTTCTCTTGCCACCTCTCAAATTGACATTTCTCCTTTTACCAGGCTGTAGTACCAAATCACACATCCTCACAATCTTATTATATCAAAGTAATTTTACCCCATAATTTGTATTTCATAATGACAAATATGCTTATTTAACACAGTGCTGTAAGAGTTCTTTCACTCATGCTTCTTTTTTTTTAATACATACTTTACTTTCTTACCTATCAAGGCATATTATACATTAGGATCAAAAAGAGAACAGGTAAGTAGATCCTAAAGCACATGTATCTTAACCTAATTAGCATCTGAAAACTCAGGACTTCGGTGATATTTTTCCATTTAAGAAAATTCATTGAGCTTCGGGACTGATCCAATAATTTACATCATAATATCAGTTTCTAACACACATTAATGTCTTTTGATACACATGTAGCTTGAAAGAAACTTATACCAGCATAATATTTTTCTAAATGCTATCTGATACATGTTTGTAACAAACTGAAAATTCTGAGCATGAAAACTGAAGGTATATTTAATAGCATAATAAATACAGCCAGTTTATCCATGTCTTGGTTTAAAGGCAGCAGTAAACTTGCTTTCTGTATCTGCATCTTGTAAATTCAGATGTTTTTCTTTGGAATTTTATGGATAAACTATCTCCTGATACTGCGTGCCATGTGTTAAAATGTCTCTTTTGGCATCAGGCTATGCCACAGCTTCTGATAAAATACATCTCCAAATTAGTATAATGTAATCTTTAACTTTTCCAAAAATATGGCGATTATGTCAATTCCTTAATTATGCTGACCAAAAGTTACTTTACTACCAATTATTCTTTTTCATTTTTGCTCTAAAAGAACTTTTTAAAGTTGAGACTTCTCTGATGTTTTTGAATTATACACTCATAAAAGATAACTGATAAAACACACTGGATAATTCAAAAATGCTTTGTATTTATGTGACTCATTTGGCACATCTTCAATATCCAGAACAAAATCAGTAGAAATGAAAGTAATATAATTGAAACAATTCAGGCATGCTGGGGTCTTAGACCAGGTGCTTCTGAAAGGAAGGGGTTGAGAGTTTTCAGCTCTGGAGCACCAGCTGAATCCAGGCATCACCTGAAAGGAACATCTCCTGGCCGGTGAAACTTGAGACACACTATGAAATATCATATAGCAGCTAAAACGAGGGAGGCACATCTTTGTATATTGCCGTAAGAAAATTTCCTAGACACCAGAAATATAAACAATTGCAGAATTTTATAAAAAGCATGTTGTGATTTGTGTCCAGGTACCCCCACAAAGCCTCCTGTGGCCCTAAGTGGGGCTTTTTCAAAGGTGGCTGAATCTAGAATGTGTGATGCTAGAATTAAGGACAAGTGATTACTAAATTATCCCACTGATTGGTTTGGCACTGCCCTCATCCCTGTAGCCAAGACAGAGTATAAAAGGGGCAGAAAGAAGCTACTAAGGCCTCTTGCTTGCTGCCTTCTGTCTACCATGAACTCTTTCTCTTTGTCAATGCCCCTCTCTCTGCCAAACCACCCTTGAAAACAGCCTATCATGGACTGAAACTTCTACAAACTGTGAGCTACATAAACTTTTCCTCCCTTAACTTGAGAGTTTTGGGAATTGTGTCTCAACAATGAGAAAAGTAACTAAGATAAAGTATAATACATATTAAAATATGTTTCTAAAGTAAGCTGGGAAGTCAGGGACAGATTTGTAGCAGCATAAAGACATGACCAGACTTTTCATAAAATGATTCTGTCTGCACAAATGAAAGTAGGACCTGTTAAAATGTTATTTCAATAGATCATCAGAAAGATGAGAAGTTACTATTCTAGTCATAATTCCTTCAGTTTAAATGAAATCCAGTATTTTTTATTTGTTTTTGGATTTTTTGTATTTTATTCGATGCACAACTTTTAAGCTGATACTCATCCAATCCCTTTCTTAGAATGAAGATGTCGTAGGTTTCCCACAAAAGCCATAAAATAGATCCTCAGTTCTGTCTCGGGCAGTCCAAGTGCACTGGTTCATACAGAACAGACCCTGCTTCATATGGTGTCAGTGCTGTTTGCAGCTGAGTTGCCAAACACAGTGCCTTCATTCTCTACCCATTCTTTAACCATCTCCTTACTAAAAGATCTATAAAAGTAATTTGATGGGTGCTATTACTCCACAAGCAAGATTAAAAGTTATTTCTAGTCTAAAGATTTTGAGAGTAAAAACCTAATTTTTGTTTTTATATTTTGTGGGGGCAGAGTAGAAATGCTGCTCTAATTTTTCAGACCTCTTTTTTTTACTGTTTCTGTTATTCTGGATCTTTAAATTAGTCATACAATCTCTCTTATTCTTATATTCCTAGAATTATACTAAATACATAAGAAGTCTCAATAAGTATATGGATATTTAATAGAAACTTGTCCCATGTCTTCCAGTAAAGGGAAAAAATGGTATAATTTAAAATACTATTTTGCATACTACTAATTGCTTTGCATACTAAAGAAGTTCATTATCGCTGTCTCTTAGGATACCTAATTATATACACAAAAGCTATTTTGCCAAGGCTTTCCATTCTCCTGGAATAGATTTAGACTTCTAGTATATTCAACCTTTAATTGAGATGTCCAATTTAGCATCAGGCACTGTCACAGAATGTTCCAGATAGAATGCCTGTGAAGAGCGGGTAGTGTTTGCCAGCTTACTACAAGGTACCTTGGATGTTGCCCTGCTGATATGTGTCCCATTGGAGAGCACAGTGAGTCATTTCTGACTTTTGCAGCTACTTCACTCTATTCTTTTCCAGATGTCTGTCACAGAAGCCACTTAGAATAAATGGCTACACAGTCAGGCATGACCTATAGTCTCAGCTCTTGAAAGAGTGAGGCAAGAAGATTGCCACAAGTTGGAGGTCAGCCTGGGCTACTTAGAGAGTTCAAGACCAACCTGAACTACATAGCGAGACCCTATCTCAAAAAACCTAAATAAATCAGTAAATAAATGTCTATGCAGCTTGTTCTCTGGTAAAAGATTCTTTGACCAAAAAAGCAAACAAACAAACAATAGCTACGTAATATTATGTAACACATTTGAACTCATTGAGCAGAAAACAACCAATGCCAATTAAATGAGATGCTGGAAATTTATTGAAACTGTCCAGATATGCTGTTCATAGTGACGGAAATCAAATGTCATAATAGTAAAACGGCAAGAGTTCCCAGATTGTGCCATTTTCCACATTATTAATCATTTTGTGGTGAAAATTCCCCTTACTTTACTGTCCAAACCATCAGGGAGAGTTAGCAGTTCTCAAGATAGACAGCTAAAAGCCACAAGGAAGACAGTACTGGGCACATATCTATGGGACTAGTTGTTCCAACTGCAGGGCACAGCCTGCGAGGAAAATGAAGGTTACATGCATGTTCAGTGACAGTGACCCTCCCATAAGTGTTATGGGCCATAGTTTCCAAAGTGTGAGTACTCTCCCTTTTGGAACATGAGATGATTTTAGTTGCTTCTGTGAAAAAATATCTCCCAAACCCACATGGATTTAATAGGTATGTGTTACTTTAGTTTATAAAATTTTTATTATAGAAAATTTCTTAATATTAGAAATAATATTAGACAATCATACAAGCCTTGTGTGACCATCATGCAGATTCAACTTTTTAGTCTTATACTCATTTTTAAAAATTATTTTTATTTGTATGTTTTATATCTACATAAGGATCGCATTCATCATAGGGAATTTTATGTGTACGTGATATATCTTAATTCTTCTTTTTTCCCAATCCCTCTCCTTTCTTTTCCTTCTTATTTATAAAAGTCATTCTTTTCTGGAGTGAGATGAAATCTCAGTGTTGTTTTAATTTAAACCTCTCAAATGACCAATAATATTGAGTATTTTTTATACATTTATTTGCTGTTTGTACTTCTTTATCTGACAAGTGTCTATTCATGTCAGATGTCCATTTTTGGATGGGGCCTTGTCTTAGCTACTTTCTACTCATTGCTAAGACAAAATACCTGATGCCCAAACTTGGGAAAGGAAAGGTTTATTTCTTACAGTTTTTGGAGGTTTCAGTCCATACTCAGTTGGCTCCATGGCAGGGTGGCATGGTGGGGCCGCAGTTCATGGCGGCTGCAAACTGCAAGGTGGAAACTGGCAAGAGAGACACACACCATCATCCTGCCATTACATCACATCCTGGCTCCACCCCCAGGAGGGTGTAGCACTGACACCACCAATCGAAGCATTAGACAATGAACCAGTCACAAATGTACAATGCAAATACATGAGGCCTGGGGGCCACTGACATAAACCATGACAGGCCTTAAATTTGAAGGAGTCTGATTGTTTTGAGTTTTTATATATTCTATATATTAGTCCTCTGTCCAAGGGACAGCTGGCAAAATATTCTTCCACTCTGTGGATTGTCTCTTCACTCTATGGTGCTTTTTTTCCTGTGCAGAAACCCTTTTAATAAGGTAAAATCCCAATTGTTGATTCTGTTTCCTGTGCAATGGAATTTTGTTCATAAAGTCTTTGCATATACCAATGTCTTCAAGAGTTACCTATTATATCTTCCAGAAGATTTAATATTTCTGTTTTAATACTTAGATCTTTGATTCATTTAAATTTTGGTTTAGTGTGTGGTGAGAGATATGGAAATAAGATTATTATCTTTCTTCCAGTGAAGGTGCTTGGCCCCTCTATCAAAGATAAGATTGCTGATTATGTTTGGAATTATTTCTGCATCTGCTAATCTGTTCCATTGATTCTCAGGTCTGTTTTTGAACCAGTACCATGCTATTTTTTAAAATTTAACTTTAAAGGGAATAAGACAGAATAATAAAATGAATCAAAACAGTAATAGAACTGTAGGAAATCTACAACAGTTACTATAATGCATATTGTTGCCCCATAAAGAGTTGTTTAGACTAGCAGCTTTAGGCTTGCAAAGTCAATCAAGCAATCAGTTGGTTGCTCACAGCAGAGTGGAGATGGGGGTTCTGTTCTCTCCCCAGCCTGTGTGCTGGCTGGCTCACAGGTGGGGGCTTAGCTTTCTTCCTGGTCCCTCCTTGTTTACACTTTGGCTGGCTTGCGAGTAGGGGCTTAGTAGGATGCTATTTTAATCACAGTAGCTTTGTAATACAGTTTAAAGTCAGGGAATGTGATGCCCCCTGCCTTGCCTTTGTAGCCCAAAATTGCTTTTGCTATTCTAGGTCTTTTCTGCTTCCAAATGAATCTTAAGATTTGTCTTGGTTACTTTTCTCTGGTTGCTGGAACAAAACACCCAACACCCAAAATGAAGGAAGGAAAGGTTTATTTGGCTCACTGTTTGTGAAGGTTTCAGTTCATAATCAGCTGGCTCCTGGGCTGGGTGCCATGGCACAGGAGCAACATGTGCAGGTGGCAGAAGACAATAAAGCAACATAAGCAAAAGTGAGGTGAAAGAAAGCCCCTTTTCCTCCCTTATATTATACACAGGCCACCTCCACCCCAGGATGGGGTAGCACTCACAAAATCTCCCTGCCCTCCTCCTACACAGGCTGAGGATATTTACAAAGTAAGGATCCTGGCTCCCCGCTGAGTCTCATAGTTAAATTTCTAAACTTTTCAAGTTGACACAATGTATCAACCATAAAAGGATTGGTTTCTCTAATTTTGTGATGTATTTTGGTATTTTGATCAGGATTGCATTAAATCTGTGTAAAAGTTTTGGAAGTGTAGCCATTTTCACTACACTGGCTCCTCCTATCCAAGAACAAGGTATATCTTTCCATTTTCTACTATCCTCTTTGATATTCTCTTTCAGAATACTATCATTTTCAATGTAAATGTCTTTTACTTCCTTCATTAGGTTAATTCTGAAGTATTTCATAATCTTGATGCTATTGTGAAAGGTGTAGTGTCTCTAATTTATCTCTCAGTAAATTTTTTATTTTTGTACAGTAATGCTATTGATTCTTGAGTATTGATTTTGTGTCCAGCTATGCTACAATATTAGTTACTCTTTTCTAATTAGGAGACAAAATACCCAATGCCCAGAATTAAGGAAAGAACAGTTTATTTAGCTCATAGTTTGTGGAGGTTTCAGTCTATAATCATCTTGCTCCAAAGCAGGGTGGCATGGAACAGGGGCAACAGTTCATGGCAACAGGAGACAACAAAAGCAGCAAAAGCATAAAAAGAGAAGTGTGAGAACAACACTCTTGCCTTCCTTCATAGTGTATGAAGTCTACCCACCCCAAGGCAGGTGTAGCACTCACATGCATAATCCCAGCACTGCACCATGAACTAATCACAAACTCTAGAAGCCCACGCCCATGAATGCATAAGACTTTAGGGGGACACTAGACACAAACCATAACAGCTACCAAATTTGCTTATTAAATCTACAAGTCTTGGTGGAGTTTTGGGGGTCTTCCTTGTAAAGCATCATGTCAACCTTAAATAATTATAATTTAACTTATTTCTTTCATTCCCCTATTCCTTTTATTTCTTTGTCTTGTCTAATTGCTCTGGCTAATGTTTCCAAAGTTATATTGAATAGGAGTGATGACAGTGGACATCTTTTTTTTGTTCCCCATTTTTGAGTGAAAGCTTTCAGTTTTTGTCCATTTAATATAATGTTGGTTGTCACTTTGTCATAAATAGCTTTTATCACATTGAGATAAATACTACCTACTCCATTTTCCTGCAGGATTTTTATCACGAATGAGCACTACACTTTTTCAAACACTTTTTCTGTATCTCTTGAGATGATCATATTGTTTTTGTCCTTGATTCTGTAAATATGGCTTATTACATTTATTTATTTGCATGTATTGAACCATTCCTGCATCTTTGGTCGTATTTTATAATCTTCTTGATGATTTGCTGCATTCTGCTTTCTGGTATCTTATTGAGAATTTTTGCATCTATGTTTATCAGGGAGATGGGCCTGTAGTTCTCTTTTTCAGTTGGATCCTTTTCTGATTTTGGTATCAGGGTAATGCTTGCTTCCAGGAATGTGTTTGGGAGTATTGCTTCCCTTCATTTTCATTAAAGAGTTTCAGAAGAAGCAGCACTAGATCTCCCTAGGCCATCCTAGGGCTACATTTGCCGCAGCTGTTCCCAGTTTCCATGTCCTTCTACGACCCCTAAGCCTTCACTTTCACTCTGCCTAGCTTTTCAGCCTGTGGGTTTGTGAGGTGCTCCTCTGCTCCAGAAGCCCCTCTGTCTGTAATCCCAGGCTGTGGCAATCATCCAAGCCAAGCCATAGCCCTGCTCACATTGGTAGATGGGGAAAGCTAACAGACCACTGAGCTCTTTGTCTGACACAGACAGTTGGGCTAGGGGGTAGCGCTCAAATAGTTCAGTGGATGCAATGCCAACACTTTCAAACCTAGACGCCTCCAAAAGCCACATGCAGCAGGCCTACTTTCTCAGCTCGGAGATCAGGACCCCCATGTCCTTCTTGGCTTGAGTTTAACATCTCAGGGGCCTTATGTCTAACTCCCATCTTCTCCATAGCTGTCTCTGGTGGCTGTATCTCACTATGGTAGGGTGACTCAGAAATTCTGAAGTGAAGATATTCTGTAATTTTTCTATAGCACAATCTTAAAGAATTAACCTCTTCCCAAAATATCTCCTGGTTAAACACTCAAACACAGTGGGCACTGCACTGGATTTCTTCTCTAACTCTAGCCCACCATGTTGGAAGAGTCACATTTAGAGTGTAGTGATTCATTGATTGTGTCAGCTTGAGGAGTTTAGAAGTTTAACTATGTCAGCTCAGCAATTCTACATCCTGGGGTATAGAGGACCCACCCTATGGTGGCTCATCACCTGGACAGCATAAAAGAGAAATACAGAAAGAGAGACTGGCTTCTCTTCTTTGGAGGAGATTCCGTTTTTGCCTTCAACTTGGACGTCATCTCCTGGCTTCTGATGCAGACCCACTGGCCTCCTGGTAGGGACTTACATAGGACACTACGGTGAGCTCCAGGTCTTGGAATGAACTCTTGAGCCTTCAGTGTGCAGACACCCTTTGCACACTTCCTCAGCCAACTCTGTGACTGACCACCATAAGCTGATCTTATAATTTGTATATCTTGTATTATATCTGTTTCTCTTGTAAACTCTGACTACAGCAAAAGTGGTGTCAGGAATGGGACCATTTCTTTGACATTACCTGGCTGTGTGGCTTAAGAGTCTTTGGAATTAATTTGGAAAGGTTTTCAGGGACTGGCCAAAGAGGCAGCCCCTGTGGACTATAAACTATATGGGAGATTGGTTGGAGCCTGAAAAATCAGAGGAGTGATGGAAATGCTGTCAGTTAAGATGAAGGTCAGAAGATTTCTACTGAGAAGAATTGCATTGCTTGCTGGAGCCCAGGTGGTATATGTTGTGCTTTGGCAGGAAATTGGTCTGCATTTTGCTTGTATTAAAGATATTGCATGGGTGGCAGAAAAATTTCAATGTAGTCTACATTTGGGATGGTGCCATGAATACTGCTGAGAGTTTTTGGCCAGATATGTTTTGGAAATTAAGAGAAAAGAACCAGCAAGGTGAATTGAAACATTCTGTCAGATAGAAGGCACTAGTGGAGCTGTGGATTGCAAAGATGAAACATAGGAGAACTTGATTGTTGAGAAGGAGCAAGACAATGGAAAAATCAACCAAAACCTTTCAACTGAAGGGAAAAGTGTATTTTAAAATTTTATTTTAGAGAGAATAAAACCAAGCAAAATAAAACAGAATAAAGTCAATCAAAACAAGACAGTTTAAGTGACACAGGATTTCAAAACATGATAATAGGAAATCAACAATGGTTACCACAGTGCCTCTTGTTATCTTCAAAATAGTTGCCCTTACCTTCAGATATAGTAAACTCAAATCAGAAACAGAATAGAACCAATAAATGCAAATCAATGAATGTAATACAGGACTTCAAAACAAGACAATAGTAAATCCAAAATGGCTACATAATATATCTTGTCATCTTCAAAATAGCTGCTCATGCTATCAGATACAACAAAATTAAATAAGATAAAACAGAATAAAATCCAACCAAACAAAACAATGAGAATGATACTGGATTTCAAAACAAGATGATAGGGAATTAACAATGGCCACAACCCTCAGAAGGAGATCTCCCATAGATGCTGCATTGTGTATTGTTATCCTCTGAATAGATGATCAGACTACCAGTTTTAGGCCTGGAAAGTCAGTGAAACACTAAACACTACAAGCATTAAGTTGTATTTTACCTCATTAACTATCATCACAGCCTGTGTTTCTCCAGAATAGCTGGTCCTTATGGGGTGGGAGGAGGAATGTTGGCTCTTCTTGTCTCCCTGTCCAAGCGCTGGAAAGGACTGGTATATGGCTCTCCCCTAGTCAGCCTGCCCGTGGCACCAACTCACAGAAGATCTTAGCTTCTTGCTGACTTCTCATTTTCCTTCTCCATAGTCCACAAATGGTGCCGACTCACAGGAGAGGGCTGGCATCTGGCTCCCCCAGTCAGCCTGCGCATGGCCAGGAAAAGTGTATTTGAAATGCAAGAGATTCCCATTTTTTAGTGTTACCATCTCCTGTTGCTAAAAGTTAGTGGAAAATGAGGAATATGATTTTAGTAGTTCTTTTAGTATGATTTAATGTAGTTTTTAGATATATGTTTGCAATCATGTCAATTAGTCAAAGTGCTGTGTTTAAACTTGAATTTTGATGACCCTTTGAATATTTTGCTTTTGGCTCCAAAATGAGTTCAATAAGAATTGTATATAAGTAATTGTTATATTAACATAAATCTAAAGAGATCAAGACATTAAATATTCACAAATCTGCCACTGGAGATTTACGGTTATCAAGTTGGCCAGAGTGGATTGTGGTGGATTAATAGTCAACTTGTAACATCCAGATAAACAGAATCAGCATGGTTCTGGGTGTGGAAGACCCACCTAAGGATTGTTGGCAACAGCATAAAAGAGATCTGGAGAAGAAGGTGGTGTGCTGTTGATTCTCCTGGACAAGATTGTCATGCTGGCTTTCATGATATGAACTTGGCTGTTCTCATCACTGGGACCTTGCTATTTCTGAGAATGCCTGTGGTTCTTTTGGGGGGAGGTCTGATCCTTACCTTGAATATTGCTTCCTGGCTCCAATGCAGATTCCTCTGCCTGCTGGCACAGATCATTCATTTCACTGATGCAGACTTTCTAGCTTCCACCACTGACCTTCCCAGTGAAGATCCTTGAAACAGACTTGCATGCAACATTGTTGTGTGCTCTAGGTCACCATTTGGACTCCTGGAAGACACTGCCATGAGCTCTAGGTCTTCAGCTGGACTCAAGCAGGACTTTGGGATACAGGGATACAGGGATACAGGTATCCCATGGGATACAGGTCCTCGGCTAGACCCTTTGGTTCTCTAGTGTGTGGACGAGTCTCTTGCACCCTTCTGCACTTGCTGTTTTGGATGAATATTATAAAATGATCCTATAAGTTATGTGTCCTGTATTAAGTCTTTTCCCTTGTAAACCCTGACTACAACACAGTAAAACCATAAGCTTTTTTTTTCTTATAGTTTATAATCATGGGCTTGTCTTGGGGTCAGTGCAGTGTTATTTCTCTCTAGAACTGCCAATCCTCTCAGGCCTACCTTGCATTAGCAGATAGATTTCCTTACCTAGTAGCTTAAATTGGCTCTCCAGAATGTTCCATCTTTTTCTCTGTGTTGCGCTCCATATCTCTAGCTTCTCTGAGCTAATCAATCTTGAACAAAATCTAACTCAAGGAAAAAATCTGGCATCATAGGTGTTAAAATGCCTCTTTACATTATATTTATGCTCTACAGAAAAAGCACGTGACCTTGAGCAGCACTTTCTCTCTTTGTGCTCAGCAACCTTGGTTATAGAGGTGATGGAATCAATCTTAATTAACATCCCAGGCCTTGATGGTGAACCTTTTAGAGTTTTTCACGATACGGTTCAGTGCCCCATGTGTGCCATAGGTTCGCCATCACTCTCCTAGACCCTTCATGAGAAAACGTTAATTCCAGAACTATATTTCAACTGGACCACAGTAAGTTTTACTGAGTCTGAAGTTAAGGGAAATAACCAGATAACTTTCCATTAGGTATAATTTTACTTACAATTATTTATGCAGTCACCTCCCCCATACCCATGGTTTTACTTTCCACAGATTTAGTTAGTCATAATCAACCAGAGTATAAATGTCTTCAATGGAAAATTCCAGAAACAACTCATCAGTTTTAAATTGAGCGTTATTCTGAGTAGTATAACGAAATCTCATGCATTCTGTTTCTGTTCTGGCAGGATGTAATCATCCCTTTCTCCAGAGTATCTACACTGTACTCTTATCTGAAAATTCATCACTTAGTAGCTGTCATTATGAGAAACATTGTTAAGGTATCACAGTTCTTATATTTGAGCAACCCTTACTTTATTTAATAATGGCCTCAAAGTGCAAGGGTGGTGATGCTGATAATTTGGATATGCCAAAGAGAAGCCATGCAGTTCTTCCTTGAAGTAAAAAGGTGAAAATTCTGGATGTAATAAGGCCATAAAAACTTTACACTGAGACAACTAAAATTTACAGTACAATAAGATAGTTTGAGACAGACCATAATCGCATAACATGTATAATAGTATCTTGTTATAATTTTTCTATTATTAGTTATTACTGTGAATCCCTTGGTGTGCCTACTTTATAAATTAAACTGTATCATTGGCAGGTGTGAAAGAGGGAAAAAGTTAAAGAGATTTCAAAACTACACAGTTTCAAGCATCTGCCACAGGTCTTGGCATAGATAGTGGATACTACATATGTCACAGCCTAGATTCCTTAGAAATCAGAAACAGACAGTGCTGCGGTGCTATCACTTGGTTAGTGCAGGTTATCCCTGGAAGCCTAAATGAGCTGAGAGCATGAAGCAGCAAAGGAGAGAGAGAAATTTAAGCAGGTGCAACTGAGTTGATTGTCACAAAGTGCTACTGATTGCTTGATTTTGTAGAGCCATTTTCTGAAAAGCAATACCACAGGACAATCTGTATGGAATAAATATAGGGACACATGTGTCAGTTTCCATCTCCCATTTGGCAGCATTTTGACTCTAAGGTGCTAATTCCATTTCATGTATGGATTCTGGAATCTGAAGCAAGATCCTTTGTGTCCCATCCTTGGGGAAGCCCAGGGGTAGGAGGCAAGAAAGATACGGATGGGGTTTGGCTGGGCTCCAGGAGACTGTGTCTAGAAGCAGTTGGTGCTTGTTGCTGAGGTAACAGTTGGAGCACAAGACAAGCGAGACTGAGAGGGCGTGAAGTGATTCGGATGCATTATATGTGAGCTTACACCAAATCAACATCCAAACAGAATCTGACGGATTTTACCGATAAAATAAACAAATGATGGAGGAGGATATCATTCAGAGCAGTAGCAACAACAATAAAAAATATTTCAACTTTCTTTTCCTTAAAAGGGAAGACAATACTAGTGCCTACTCTTATAGTGTTGTTGCAGTGATAAATTTAAAAACAGTATATGTAAAGCATTAAAAGTATAGGTGGCTTATAAAATCCACTGTATAAATGTTTAAGATAAATACTAGCTACATGAGCCAGAATGGTTTCTGCTACTGAGCCCTAAATTTACAGGTAAGCACTCTAGCAGTTAACAAAAAGTGAAACTAGCAGACCTCACAATTCACATTAACAGATGGAACTACACCTAATTCTGAAAAAGATCCAAGAATTTACCTTGCACGAATGCCCCCAAGGGAATGGATCCCAAGAGATATAAAAAGTGAATAAAAAATATTTCAAATGATTTAAGAAAGATCTGACAAGTCCTTGATATGATTCTTTCATTGATACTTCACCAAAGAAAGATAATTCTTCTGACAGTTAAGATAAAGAGGTTCAGATATGCAGCACTCTCATGTGTATCCTGTAGTGGTGGTTACTGTAGGGACATTTTGCTCACCAAGGGGACATCTTCCAGTGTCCAGCGACATTTATGGTTATTGCCTGAGGGAAAGGGTACTACCAAGATGTAGTGGAAAGAGGCCAAGAATAGTTTTAATACTGCACAGATCATACCTACACTTAAAAATTTATTCATTGTTTACTTGCAGTTTACGCTGAATTGAGAATCCTGTATTTTAATTTGTTAGTTTAGCAACCTTAGTTGCCAAACTTTCTATAATACACAGGTCAGACATCCCCACCTCCTACACACAAGAAAGAATTATCTGGCCCCAAAAGTAAGCTGTCAAAATTGCAAAACCTTGGCCTAAAGGAGAGTACAGTAATACCTTGGTTCAGAAGAATTTTGCTTCCATTCTCAAACTCTGCATTGGGTGACAACACAACCACAGCTATCTTTCCAAACACAAACACAGTCATCTTCCCCAAAATCATAAAAACAAGTTAAGTTCGTAAACTGAGGTACTACTATATATATTCTTACATACTTTCCTGGAGGAATGAAGAGAAAGGTGTGGACCCCACAATATCTTTCCTTTAGCAAGATATTTGTTTAAGATTAGATAATTGACAATTTCAGGTTAAAACTTACAACTGCAGCTGAGTATATATATATATCCATGATGCTGATGGGAGCTCATGTCCTGTTTCCAGCAAACAAGTGACAAAGTGGACATATCAAAGAAAAGTGTCCCAACTTCTCCTTTCTATACTAATAATTTGACACTTACTACCTATTGCCTAGTCAGGTTGCTTGGAGAGACATTTGCACACACACTCAGATAATCCAGATATATTTCTTGACACTGACATTCAAAAATTGATTTGAATGATCAACAGAAACGAAGTAGAGACTGCAGTAGTTGAGGGGCTTGTACCTGAGTATAGGGGTAATCCAAGGAAACGTTCCAAGGAAGATCCTCTAAATTCTATCTCTGCGTCTGGTTAAGCAAAGCTTGGTGGGGTAACTGAATGATATGCTGAGACAGACAGCCGGACCAAGCCTATTTTCCAGAAGCAGCCCATCTCTCAAGTAGGATATCTGGATGGGTCATTGTTGGGCCCCCAGGAGACATGGTCTGTCTAAGGCCTTTAGCATAGGTCTCCAGAACATGCTAATGGAAGAAACTGAAAGGAAAACACCATTACCAAGGAAGTTTAATTGCCCTTTCTTCTACCAAACTCCCTTTATTTCTATGATTGCCTTCACCAGGGACCAAATCTTACTGCTTCTTTGAATGAATTAGGCACTTCTTTATATAGTAGGAACCAAACAGTTCCCCTCAGATATATTTAACAAAGAAAATATTCTCTGAGCAGATCTAGAAAAGATCAAAATTTAAAATCCCTGATGAAAATATCAGTGAGCTAACTTCCCCCCCTCTTGCTTTCCAGGCTTAGAATGAGGTGCGTAGGATTTCTTGGTGTCTTCAGCTAGGATACGCTTTGTATTGAAAGCTGTGTTACTAATCATAAGGTGGCACAGAAACAGGGGGAAATTAGCACTTAGCTGCTTTCTTCAGCATAACTGCTTACTTAAAAAGCTAGGAGACATTTCCTACCTAGTGCAGGCTAATCTGAAGTAGCATAAACACCTGTCTTAATCACCCTCTACAATCCTGGGGGTCTTCCTTTAGCCATTTCTTTTGCTCCTGCATTTCTAACTTCACGCCTCTGTAAAGAAGGAAGAGCTGGGCTTTTCATGATGTAATTTAATAACAGCTGTTCATAGCAGTGACCCTGATTTACCCAGAGGATTCAATTACTTTTGTGTCCTCTGCTCAGGGGGGCAGAGAATATGTTCATCCATCTTTGAATGCTTGCCATCAAAAAACAGCTGAAAATAACAACTTTATGAGTGAAGTGTTAGAAAAATTGACCTCCATGGCACAATTGCTTTTCTGTCGGCTGGGAAACAAAGCACCACTGTATTTTCATATTACCCTGCGGTGTTCAAAGGCACAGGTGAGCTCTTGTTGGCTTCGTTTTTGAGCTGAAGGTTTATGATCATATAATGACTTAAAACAAACAAGCCTTTTACATAAAAGAATGTTAGTATTACAGAAAGCTTGTTTTTGAAACAGCACAAAGAATTTTTATGTTCCCCCATGTAGCCCCATTTCCTCTATTGTTAACATCTTATATAACCGAAATACATTGGTTGCAAGTGAGAAACCAACATTGTTCCTTTACCATCAAATAGACTCTGGACTTTATTTGGATTTCACTCTATATTCTCTTCTGTTCTGGATTTCAATCTAGAACACCATGTTAAATTCATGGTCATGTCTCCCCAGTCTTCCCCGGTCTCTGGCAGTTTCTGTTTTTCCTTGTTCTTTATTATGTTTCTCGAAGCTTTAAGGAATATTGTCTTAGTGCTTAGAATGCTGTGAGTCTGGGTTTGTCTATTGTTTTTCACCTGGGGTTATTGGTGTAGAAAAGAATAGCAAAAGGTATCCTTCTTGTCACATCATGTTGGAATTACATTATCCCTTGGGCCACACCTGACGACTTTCAGCCTCGGCACTTGGTCACAATGGTGTCTGCATGTTTTTTCATTGCAAAGGTTCTCTGTCTTCTTCCCTTCCTCTGGTCTTTGGAACTGAGCCACTAATTCCAGTGCACCTCAGAAGGTGTGGGTGTGGGGGACTCAGCTCCACTTCCTGGAGTTGAGGGCACTACAAATGCAGCTGAGCGGGACAGCTTGCCTGAGCGACCTGGAAGAGGACAGCTGCTCTCCACACAGTAGAGAGGAAGCAGAGGGAGTGGAGGGGGAGCCCAGAAGACAGATAAATCCTCCCAGGCCAGGCCTTCAGCCACTCACCTCCTCCAGTATGTCCTGCATCCTAACAGCACGTCAGCTCAACCTCCCCCACAACCTCACCGCCTTTCAGAAGCTCCACTTGGGTGCATGAGGCCCTCAGTGATCATCAACATACAAACATACCACAGTTAACGATTCTTCAGACATGCATCAGATCTTTATTTTAATTTTTTAAAAAATCATTGCCAATATGGTTGCTGTCTCCTTTGCTTTTCTCAATTACCTATTTCTCCCTGCTCCTTTTCTACAGATAGCAATAACCATGTTTTTATGTATACATCCGGCTGTCTTCATGGCAGAGAATGGAGGAGCAGTTCTATACCATACCCTTTTCCCTTACTGCAGTAGTTTGTGAATGAAATCTGCCCTTATTGCAATAGTGTCCAGCGTTATTTCACTGACAACTCTTTGACCCATAGAGTAGGAGTCAGGGCTAGAGGGACTTCCTCCATTTATCTCCTCTACTTCCCCTAATGTGCCTCTCACAGTATTTCATTGTAATTTCTTCTATAATTGTGTTTTTCTTACTAAACTTCTGGCGTCCTGAGAGTAAGCCACAGGCCTTATTCACCATAGTATCCTCTGTGTAGCTCAGAGCTTGACATATGCGGGACAGAGACACTGCTGGAGAAATGAAATTCCAGGTCTCTCTCTTGTCTGTGCAGGGTGTTCTAGCATGACTGGCAGTTTTAACCATCAGAGGGCATAGTGGGCTTGTGACGTGGGTGAAATGAGTCTGTATCTGCTTCTGTACCACAGAGAGGCTCTCGGGGTCCCTTCTAGATCTGCACACTCTGGAGCAGAAACACTGAGCTGGTTTCTCCAGCTACAGCTGGTGCTCTGCATTTCCAATCTCCCTCACAAAATAGACTAAACCTGAGCCAATCAAATTAGTGCTTGGGCATGAAAAGCTGCTTTAGATGTTTTTGTTTAATGCAACCATGCTTCGTGTCACAACTGTTTCCTTCCTTACTTATGTCATTCATGCTTGGAAGTAACGGTCAAGTTAGGCACACTGAGAAGTTCACACACATCTGAAGTTTGATGGGAGCTTGCTACTATCTTGAAACAGAGATTGCTGCTGATTTTCAAATGGAAAGGCTTCCATTTTCTAATATCTTTTGATAAGGTTTAACATGTGCGTAGAAACAATTATATGAAGTGAAAATCGTATTTCTTAAGAATGTAGGTAAGAAACAGAAGACTGTCACTAATATTAACGGTAAGAGTTCAAAAGAACAACCTGCAAAATCCTTCACAGACCACTGGAGTTGCAGCCCAGGTGAAACGTCTCACTGAAAGCCCTCTGCTGATGGCATTCCGTCACGGTGTTGAAAAGAGAACTCTATGACCTTTCTGGCAAGTGCTCTGAGGCACTCAAAATGCCAACGCAGAAAAACAGGAGCTATTGATTTCTCACTTAAATTCATACTGTAGGTAAAAGAGCCTTTGCTTTTCACAGTATAGGACGTAACTGAAGCTTGAAGAGGTTATGCTACTTACTTGCCCATAACCTCATCTAATAATTGGTAGTTGTAAGATTTGAACCAAGTCTGATTCTGAAGCACTCTAATTCTTAGTTCTTAACTGGTGGGCTACCTTGCCTGGTGGATGAAATTGCTCAGTCACCAATGTAACTCCATTCCCTAGCTAGCATGGATCACAGGGACTGTTATTGTTATTGCTGGTTGTTATCATTATGAGAACACAATGTTTAAAAATAACCACTACCGATTACATTCTGACTAGTAGAGTGTTTCCTGACTGGCAAGTTAACGCTGGCAGTGCAAGAAAAGGGTGGCTCAGGAATTGCTGTTAAACACGGACACATCTGACAGCTGCCTGGACACCCTGTGACTTTCCCATGGTCACTAGCTTGTCCCAGATCTATCGCCACTATTTTTGAAAATTTTAATATTTTTAGTATAATGTTACTATGTTTAAGTCTTGTCTCCAAAGCATTACTTAGCCATACTCCTATTAATACCATCTAACTCTTAAATTTCTTATTTTGATTACAGCTTATTGATGATTCCTATACAGAGACAGTTTTTTTAGTCTCCCATCTATTTTTCAGAATTTTAACCTTCTTCAGTGTTTTTTTTCTTTTTCCCTACTTTGTGATGTTTCGTTTTATATCTATTTAATCATTAATCTTGCATTAACATTTCTTACATATAGCTTACCTGTCTTTTTTTTTTTTGAAAGAGAATAAAACAAAAGGGGGCAGTACAGAGCAGATCAGAACAGGACAACATAGGCAACACAGTACTTTGCATTAAGTCAACTGGACATTCAACAGTATCTAACACCATATCTCTTACTCTGCTATAGTTGAGCATAGTTTCAAATACAATAATATCAAACATAACACAATAGTATAAAGCCATGCATAGAATGAAAGAATTACAGGGCTTTCTGAACCGAATAACAGAAAATGATCAATGGGTACTATAATATTTCATTTTTGATAAAAAAGAAAAAAATTTGTTTGAACTATCACACATATTCAAATTCCAATAAGACACAATGTGGTAGATAGAACCAACGGTAGTAGAACAAAAAAGCATGGTAGGACTTCTAAGAAGGATAATATTAAATCAGCAATAGCTCTCATAATGTTTTCTTCAAAACAGCTGTTCATATCATCACGTATGATATAGTCAAACAAAACAGGATAACACCATTCCAACTGATGATTTAAAACTTTGAAAGACTTCGAAGCTATGAGATGGGGCCTCATGCTTACCATAAAGTCT
>PVJX010028413.1:0-23896 GCA_004027295.1 Dolichotis patagonum | reverse complement strand
GCGCCGAGATGCAGGTCTGCGCAGACTTTTGATCCAAACAGCTCAGGCCACTCTACGGTCCGGGAGTTTCGGGTCCCAAAGAGACAGCCTGAGATGCTGCTTTCTGGGAGTCTTCCTGGGCCAAACAGTGAGACTGTTAACTCACTGATTGTTCTGCTCAACAATCTAACAAAACAAATCTGAAAATAAAGTATGACAAAGTAGAGGACTTTTTGGTGAATGTGTGGGAGATTTCCTCTTATACTAGAGCTGTTCTTTATAGAACTTCTAGCTTTCTGTCTTTTATAAAAGGCACCATGTGGTTAAAGTTTTTCAAGCACTTCCAGGTACACTTCTTGGTTTCCATAGTCATGGTATACCACGTGAAATTTAAATATGTTTGATGTTTCACACAATTCTTGATGTAGTGACTCTCTTCTCTCACAAATGAGAGTCTACACAAGATGAGAGATTTTGCAAGAGAGTGCTGAGAAATGTTTTACAGTCTCTGGATAATGTAACCAATACAGGCTTGTAAAAAAGACAATAGGAAATCAACAATGGATACCATAATATCGGTCATTATTCTATGTAGATATGTTAGACAGGTTAATAAGCTATTACTGTATCTACCATCTCATGGACGTGATAATTTCTTGAGATAAGAAAAAAGTTTCTGATTTGTGGGTTTATGTGGATATTCAGGGGAAATAGGGAGAAATTGATCTGAGTCCCATTGGGAAAAGAAGACATGTGTGTGTTAGTTGCCACTGTGAGCTTGAGATGAAGGAGAAAAAGCTCACATGTATATGGAGAAGAGCAAATCAACATTAATGTGAGAACTCATCAAGCAGTGTAGTACCTAAATTAGAGGTTACACTGTCTACTTTTGCCCTGTGTGTAGAACTTTATCATTGAGAATGTGACCATGGCTAACAGGTACTCACATCACTTTGTTATGATGATCCCAGGTGCAACAAGTATGCACTAAGGTTTTCAGAGGGCATGTAGTTTGGATAAAGAAAAGTACATTGTGACTAACCAAAAACAAAAGGAAAAAAATTGTGAGAAACTTAGCCATTTCTGCTTTTATGGACTTAAATTTTTGGAGAGAAAAGTTGAAAGGCCTTGAGCCTGAGGTTTCTGCTACTTTTTCAACCCTGAAATAGACTTTTATTTGTATGGTACAGCATGTACCTCCAGAGGTAAGGCTACAAAATCCTTACTCCACTAGGCACAATGTGGTAGGGCTAGCACTGTGAGAACCTGAGGCAGGAGAATCACATAGTTGCTACCAACCATGATGGCTTAGGCACTTAACCATAGTCTTATGGCAATAAACATAAAGCAAAGGTTGGAGATACAACCTGGCTTTACTCCCCAACATAGAAAAAAAAGGAAACCCTTCATTTACTTTGTCTCCACATGTATAGCATTCTTTCCACTACCCAATAATGAATTTCTCAAATTTATAGACATCACTTGAAAAATTGGTTGGTACAGAAGATCTTCTATTTGACCAATATGAGTGAATGCTATTTTGAAGTATTCAAAGATGTTCCCCTTTGTAAACAGTGTGCTTTCAAGAGTCAAGTGGACTACTGAATCATACAGAAGGTGGAGAATAGTAACAGATGGGAGAAAAGGAAAACAGGAATGATAAGTGGCTATTTGATTCATAAATCATAAACTGTCATGGAACTTGAATGATTATTTTTATGTTGTTTATGCATTCTCTAAAGCAGACTTCACAGTTTTAAGAAAACTTCAAATATTTGCATGTCAATGGAATATTATGTTTCTTTAAAAATTGAATGTTGGTAACAGTAGCTACCCCTACGATATTTTTTGTTTTGATGAATGTCTTCTCTAATGTGAGTGTTCTGTGTGACTAGAATAGCATGCACTAAAATGTAGGATTGAAGGTTGAGAATAAGATGATGAGGGACTATGTATTCACTCATCAAAACAACATTGTTTTCAGGAAAATTTAAGAGATGTGGAGGCTATATGAGTCATGGTTGTGCTCAGGGGAAGTTAATGGAAAGCCAGCAGTGTTCTAGGTGATTTTTATGAATGTTTTAATTTTATGCTTTGTTTGTTTTTTGTTTTTTGGGGTTTTTTTTGTAGTAGGGATAGAACTCACAGCTTTGCATTTGCCAGGTGCTCATGCCACTAAGCTAAATCCCTGGCTAATCTTATGTTTTAAAAAAATAAATATTCATGGAAGATCTAGTCATACCTACTCACTTACTATTGCTGCATAGAGTGATTACTATTTGATGAAGTTAGATCATAAATTCAGCCTCTCAACATATGAAGGATATTAGGGTTCCTTTTGAGATCACTGTCTTCTCTTAATTAGTTGTTTTTCTATGGTAAATATGTGAAATTTCAGTGATTTGTACAATAAGAAAAAATGTAATGAAAATCCCCTAAGTGAAAAAACTTTTTCAAATATATTTATAACTGCTTTCTGTTAAATAAATCCCTGAATTAAATGCTGAAAACAAAGCATACTAAAATTTGAATGATTTTTGAATTACTGTGCCAGTGTTCTTCCAAATGATTGCATTTTACAGTATGACAATAGTTAAACTTGAGAATATTGCATAGTTTTAAATGTTGATTTAATCATGATTTGTTTGTGGTCTCAGTTTCTGCCTTATTTCTCTGATTTCCATTTGTCCTTACCATTCAGTAACTGCCCTTGCCAGGTTTCCTGCAAATCCATTCCACTAAATTTGACAAATTTTTCCCAATCACATTAGTGTTGAAAGACCCCCAGAAGGCTTCAGCCACCTTTCTGTCAAACTTTTTTTTATCATCCTTGGGAACCAACTTCAAATCTATCTCTGAACAGAAGTCAGTGTCTACTCCACTCATTTTCCCTGGTATTTTCTCTTTCAGTGAAAGGAACTGTCATTGACATTGTTGACATTCAAGAACTTGCCAACTATTAATTATAAACAACACAAAGAATGGAATGAGATCATATCTCAGTGTTGTTTTAATATGCATTTTTTGAATGACCAGTGATATTGAACATTTTTCATATATTTATTTGCCATTCATAATTGTTCATCTGAGAAGTGCATATTCTTGTCAGATGGCCATATTTGGATTGGATCTTTGAATTTGAAAGGGCCTGATTTTTTCAATTCTTTATGTCTTTTGTCTGAGGGATAGTTTGCTAAAACTTTTTCCTGTTGTGTGGCTTATAATTTTACTTTGCTGATGATTTCTTTTGATCTTCAAAAACTTTTTAATAAGATGAGATCCTAGTTATTTGTTGAAGTACTTCCCATGCAATTTTGATTTTGTTCATGAATTCTCTGCGTATTGCTATGTATTCAACATTTCTACCTACTTCCTGTGCCAGTAGATTTAGTGTTTCTGTTTTAATATTTAGCTCTGTGATCCATTTTGACTTTATTTTATGGCATGATGATAGATGTGCCTAATTTATTCTTCAGCAAGTGGAAAGCCAATTTTTCCAGCACCACTTAAAGAAGAGACTAACATTCTTACAATAAACATGTATTTTAATCAGGTTTGCATTAAATCTATTTAAAACTTTTGGGAATATTGCCATTTAAACAATGTTGATTCTTCCTCTCCATGAGCAATGGATATCTGTCTTCCATTTTCTGATATCTTGTTTGATCTCTTTTATTTACAGTGCTCATTTTCAGCGTACAGATATTTTATAACCTTTGTAAGATTGAATCTTAAGTATTTCATTTACTTTGGATGCTGCTTTGAAAGGTATGATTTGCCTAATTTCTCTCTCAGTATGCTTGTTGTTTGTATACAGGAATGCTATTGATTTTTTTAACAGTATTTTGTATCCAGATGCTACTGAATTTGGCTATTAACTCTAGAAGTCCTTTGCTGGAGTTTTTGCAGTCTTCTATGTAAAGTATCAAGTTAACTTCTAATAAAGATAATTTAAATTGTTCCTTTCATATCCTTATACCTTTATTTGTCTCTCGTCCAATTTCTCTGACTACCATTTTCAGAACTATGTTGAAAAGCAATGGTAATAGTGGACATTCTTGTTTTGTTCCTGATTTCACATTGAAAACTTTCACTTTTTGTACATGTAGTACAAAGTTGACTGTTGGTTTGTCACAGATGCCTTTTATCAGAGTGAAGTAAAGAATCTATACCATTTTTCTGCATCATAAATGAGCATTATACTATATAAAATTTTTGTCACCTATTAAGATGATCATATGGTTTTTGTTTATGGTTCTGTTGATACGATACATTACATTTATTGATTTGTGTAGGTTGAAACACTCCTGCATTCCTGTGATGAATTGCTTTTGGTCATAATACATAAGCTTCTTGATGATTTGCTGTATTCCATTTGCTAGTATTTATGGAGTATTTTTGCATCTATGTTCATTAATGTACTAGTTTGAAATTCTCTTTTCTGAGTGGATTTTGTTCTGATCTTGGTGTCAGATCAATACTTTCCTCTAGAAATGAGTTAAGGAGACTTGCTTCTCTTTCAATTTCATTAAAGAGGTTGAGGAGTATGGTCATTAAATCTTCTCTAAATTTGTTATAGAATTCAATCATGAATCCATCAAGACCTGGGTTTTATTTTGTTGGTAAAATTTTTATTACCTGTTTGGTTTTACCAACTGATATTGGGTTATTCAGAAGTTTTATATCTTCTTGACTCAGATTTAGTAATTTATACATTTCTAGTGATATGTCCATTTCTTCTGTATTTTCTACCTTATGCAAGTGAATATTTTTAAAATAAGTATTGATGATCTACTGAAATTCCACAGCATATGTAATGATTTCACACTTTTCATTCATTATTACAGCAATTTGAGGTTTTTCTTTCCTTTTTGGGGATGTGTGGCTACAGATTTATAAATATTATTTATTTTTTCAAAGAAGAAACTGTTCTATTAATTCATTCTTTGTATTGTTATCCTAGTTTCCATTTCATTTCTTTATGTTCTGATTTGTATAATTTCTTCCTATCCATGAGTTTGGGCTTCACTTGTTCTTCTTTTTGTAGAAACTTGAGATGCAGCGTTAAGTTGTTTATTTGTGTTCATTCTGTTTTCCTGATGTGAAAATTCTTTACTTTACAAATTTCTCTCTGAGGACTGCTTTCATTGCATCTCACAGGTTACAATGTGTTGTATCTCCATTTTTATTAACTGCAGATATTGTTTAATTTCTTCTTTTGTTTATTTTAATTTAAAGAGAAGAAAGAAAAAAAAACAGAATAAAGGGTAGCAACAATACAGAATTCCAAGGAAAAAAGGAAAAGAACAACAAAAAAAACCTAAGACATTATTACTTGGCAAATTACATACTGACTTCTTGGAAATAGTTGTTCAAATTATAAAGTTAAAACATGGAAAGTAGACAATCAAACAGTGAGTCTGTCAAAAGTTCTGTTCCACGATCTGACAAAAAAACAGCAATATGGTCATACATCTTACCGACTCAAATATACATTCAATTATATCAAAAGGGTAAAATTAAACACAACAAAACAAAGCAAAGTGGAGCACAAGAAAGCAATGTAAGGGACATAAATTCCAAAACTAGAAAACTGGAGATATTCACTCTCTATCGTATTGACTCTTGTTTTCTTCCAAATAGTTGTCCATATTGTCACATACAGGGAATCCACATGAAACAACATAGTATGGAATTGATCTGAGCAGGAAGAGGAGGGCATTACAGGTCTTCAAGGCCAGACATTAGGGAAGCCATGAATGGCTGTCATAGTGTTTCTCATTCTCCTCAAAACAGCTGTCCATACCTTCATGTGTGTTGAACTTAAACAAAACAAAACAAGCTAAAATCACTTTGAAAAAAAGAATGATAATTTTGCTGGATTACACATCATGACATTATGGAATCAGCACTGGGTACTGTAGTGTCTCTTTTTCTTCAAAGTAGTTGTTCATTTCAACATGTGTTATATAGTTGGTTCTTGTAAACTCTTTATAAGCTCTATACATGCATGAGTCTCTACATGTATATCTATCCTTTCTGTATTAGAAGTAAAAACAAAACAAAGCAAGATAAAACAAAACAATTCCTATAAAAGCATGAAGCCAAAAAGTCATATATAACCACATACAAGGTGATCTACACTGGTTACCATGATGTCTCAGCAGTATATAACAACATTAATAAAAATGAAGCATTGGAGACATTATAAGACTTCAAAAGCAAGTAATAATCAAACCAGAGTGGGTATCTTAGTGAATCTTGTCATCTTCAGTGTAGTTGCCTATACTCTTAGACTTGCTATTATCTATCATAACAGATTTAAATAAAATCAGTCAATATAAAGCAGCAATCTAACAACCCAGATTCAAATAAGATCAGTCATAATAAGACAGTATAAGTTATAAAGGGCTTCAGATTAAGTTGATAGGAAATTACAGATGATTATCATAATATGCCCTCTTATTTTTGGGATAGCTGACCATGTCCTCAAGTCTGCATAAGTAGACAAACTGGAACAGCATGTAATCCATCCAAGCAGAGTGGTGAGAATAATGTAAATTTTAAATCTTGTTACCCAATTAACAATATCCTCTGCCTTCCTTTTTTAGAGAATTCCTCCCTTTTCACTCCCACAGGGTGCACTGCTTCTTTTGGGTCCCACTGCCTCCCTATATAGAGCATCTCAATGGACCCTATCTCCTGATCTACTCTGCCTGTGTTTCTCTCTGTTAATATTTCAAGGCCATCTATCCTAGAGATTACAGCCAATCTTCTCTGCCTTATTTCTACTATTCTGTTTTTCTGCTATTGGTTTTCTATTTTTCTGTTCCACTCCACTGACTGCCATGTTCACTGAGGCCTCTCTGCCATTGTTCCTGAAATGCTCATATTCTTGTTCTCTCTCTCTCTCTCTAAAATGTCCTTCTGTATTTTTTGTAGGGTTGGATTGGTGGTCACAAATTCTCCAAGTTCCTCTTTGTCATGGAAGCATCTTATTTCTCCTCCATTAATTTTTAGAGAGAGTTTTGCAGGATACATCAATCTGGGCTGGAGGTTGTTCTGCTTCAGGGCTTGAATTACTTCACTCCAAGCTCTTCTTGACCTAATGGTCTGTGTTGAGAAGTCTGCTGTGATTTTGATGGGTTTTCCTTTATAAGTGATCTGTTTCTTTTCTCTGATGGCTTTTAATATTCTGTTTTTATATTGAATTTTTGGGATCTTGATTATTATGTGTCTGGGTGTAGCTCTGTTTTGGATGTAGGTGGCTAGCATTCTGTATGGTTCATACATCTGCATATCATTTCCTTTTTCTAGGCTTGGGAAATTTTCCTTAATGATACTGTGAATAGCCTTTGCAATTCCTCTGTTTTGATTCCTGCTTCTTCATTCACATGCTTTATTCTTAAGTTATAGATCATCTTGTCATCTTCTAGCCTTTGTATTGTTACTGCCTGCTCTCTTGTTATTTTTAAGAGATCTTCCCTTTCACAATCACACATTGAAAGCCTGTATTCAATTTTTGATAGTTTCTTTCAAGCAGTTTTGCCAGTTTTCTATGGAGTCTTTAGTTTCCTAATAATCTCTTTGAATTTGCTTCATGAATTCTAGGTTTTTCTTATTTTCTTCATTAAACATTTCTCTTCTTTTGTGTTCCTCCATTCTTCTTTCTGTGTCTTCTTGAGAAGTGCCCAGCCTTTCTTTTATTAATCTACTTATCTCTTGTTGAATTTGAATTAATATTTCAGTTTTGATCCCACTTATGAGGTCCTGAAGATATCTCTTTATGTCTGCTACCACTTTGTTTGATGTTGCATGTTTGCTGCCCTCAATCTCTTTTTTATTTACCTCTCCTGGATCAATGTTCTCAGGGTTTGGGGCTGGGGTTTTTTTCTTATTTCTCCCTCTCGTCATGATTTTGGTTCCTTCCATACAAGTGTAAAGTGTAATTTCCAGCCCCTTTGCTTGTTGGGTAAGGCTCCTCTGGAACATGCAGGCTAGGGACTTCTGCCCTCTGCCAGCAGCTATCAGAGAGTGAAGTTCAAGCAAGCACAGTGTGTGCTGGATCCTCTCCTCTGGCCAGTCAACCTTTGTAGGCCTTCACTGTGTCAGTGTGCATCTCTGCTCAGTGAATTAGTTTGTAGCAACCCACTGGGTCCTGGCCAGGGCATGGCCCAATCCAAGCAGATACCATCAGTCAGCTCAGCGAAGGGAGCAACCAACTGAAGCCACTTCCTTATGGTGTTAAGGCTGTCCTGCCCAAATCCAACATGTCTTCCAGTCAGTTTCCCCTTCCCTGTGGGAGGATATTATTTCCATCACTCACTGCATGTTGATGCCAGTCCCTGAGAACTGCTGGGCTCCCAGACCTCCAACTTCAGCATGGCTGCGGTGCAAATTCACGGTGCCTCTGGCTGGGTCATGTGTAGGGCTGGGTCTGGGCAAGCTGCATGCAGGGATGTTCAGCTCCATGCCTCAGCCACTCTAGCCAGTGGCATTGGTGCAGTTCAGTCCATCAGGTCGACTCAGGCAGGAATTCAGGCAGCTCAATGAGGGCACCATGCTTGCTGATCTTAGCTTCACTAATGGTAGCCCCAGGACCTCATATTTCAGTGGTTTCTTTAACTTTAGTTTCTTCCTGGGTTGAGAGAGTCCATCTCTCTTTGTTTGGGTCTCTCCAGGGTGTTAAATTCTGGCATTTAAGCTGTCTCTCTCAGAGAGGATCTCTCTCCTGCTACCTACTGGTGTGCCATCTTTGGAAACTCCTCTTAATTTCTTCTTTAATTTCCTCTCTTACACACAGTGGTCCAGGAGAGTGCTATTTAATTCCATGTATTTCTAGTTTTTACAGTTTGCCATTAATTTCCACTTCAGTGCACTGTGGTCAGATAATATGCTTTTGAACTATCTCTTTGCATTTACCTAGGCATGTTCTATGAGCTAATATGTGGTCCTATTTTAAAGAATGTACCATGTACATCTGAGAAGAATGTGTATTCTGATTCTATTGCATGGAGCATTTTGCAAATATCTAGAAAGCACATTTGTTCACAGGTTTGATTCAATTCTGTTATTTCTTTGCTGAATTTTTTGTCTAGTTTGTCAATCTCTTTGTGACAATGGAGTATTAATTTTCTCTATTAAAATTGGGTTATGAATATTTGATTTTTCATGTGTATAAGTGTTTTTCTTAAAAAGTTGAGTGTTCCTATATTTAGCACATATCTATTTATAATTATTATATCTTCCTCTTGAATAATAACCAGTATGCAGTGACCTTGTTTGTCTTTTGATCATGTTTGATATGAAGTTCACATTGCCTGCCAACAGAATAGTTATTCCCCTTTTTCTTTGTTTTTTTTATTGCATTGAATATTGTTTTCCATACCTTGACTTTCTGTCTATGAGAGTTTGTTTTTAGTTATATGTGTTTCTTGCATACAGCAGATTGTTGGATCTTTTTTCTTGATCCATTCTGACAATTCATTTCTTTTAATTGGTTAATTGAGACCATTTATACTGATGGTTATAAATAGTGGCTTGTCTTCTTCATGTTATTTTCCTGTTTCTGTTTCTTTGCTGCTCCTCTTTATAATTTCTTGCCCTACATGGTGGCTTGTTTATGTTGGTATTGTGGGAATTGTAGTCATTTTTATCTTAACTAGAATATCTTTCAGTAGTCTCTTGAGGGTTAATTTTCTGGACATGAATTTTTTAGTTGTTCTTTTTCTTGGAAGCATTTCATTTTTAAATTAATTTTAAAAGATACATTTTTAGGGTACATCAATCTGGGTTGAAAGTTGTTTTCTTTTGGGGCTTCAAATTCTTCACTCCAAGCTCATCTTGATGTGAGGGTTTGTTTTAAGAAGTTAGTCATGATACTAATGAAATTCCCTTGATAGAGAATCTGCTTTTCTTTAACAGATTTTAGTTTTGTTTTCTATGCTTTCTTTCTGGGATCTTGATTAATATGTCTGGGTGTATATTTATTTTGGTTGTGGCCAATGAAGTTCTGTATGCCTCATTTATCTGTATTTCAGATTCTTTTCCCATGTTTGGGAAATTTTCTTCCACTACTTTGAGAATAGTTTTTATTTCATTTGCATTGACTTTTCCTGTTTTTATTAACACCTGTGAGTCTTTTATTGTTTTTCTTTGCATCACCTTGGAGCTGTTGAATTGTTATTTCATGGTCACGAGTAGCTTTTAAGAATTCTTTCCTTTCATGGTTACTAGTTGCAATTTTGTGCTCAAGGTCTGAAAGTCTTCTGCAGTTTATTTTGAGTGGTTTTGCCAACTTTCAATGGAGTTTTTTATTCCCTGAATATTTCTTTAATTTGCTTTCTGTTTTCTATTTCTTTCCTGTGTTATTCACTCAAGGTTTGCATCATTTTCCCATGCTGCTGTACATTTTTGTTTATGTCTTCTCTAGCTATGCAATGCCACTTCTTCATTAAAGCTGTCATTTTTTCTTTACCTGAAAGATTATTTCTCATCTGATTTCCTCTACAGCCTCATCAATTTGTTTCTTTATTTCACATGCTATCTTTCCGTAAACTTCAGGTGTGTGATTTTCAGTGTCCTCTATTTCAATGTCTGCTGTACTTATATCAGATGGGCTGAGTGTTTGAGCTTGCATTTTGCTTTTTTGTTTTGTCATTTTTATATCTTGGTTAATACTTTGGTTTTATTAATACCACTTGTCTCAACTGTCCATTGTGTGTGTTAGGTATCTACTGGGTGTTTGATGCTCATCCAGTCCCTGGGTAGTGCAGTGGTGTGGCCAGTTACCTGAATTCATCTTGTTGGGTCAATTGGGTAAATTCCATATTTTGTAAGGCCTACTAGCCTGATAGGATAGATTGGAACCAATTATTAGCTCCTGTTGTTATTGTGGATTCAGCCTGGTTCAGTTCACCATACCCAAATGTATGTACATGACTTGCACCCCTGCGAAGACCCTGCTGTGTCACTTGAGGTCTCACAGGTCCAGCTTGTTCCTCCATGTTTGGGAGGCCTCACCAGTGTACTCATCAGCCCACCCAGTGTCCTCTGAAAGGAGGAAGTATTCATCTGTGTGCTCACTGGCCTTCCAGGTGGGGGAAGATTTTGCCAATGTTCCCACAAAACTACTGAGGTCCTCTGCTTGGGAGAAAACTCATTGTACTTTCACCATTCTGTTAAGATCACCTGAATGAGAGCAGGTGTCCCCAAATCTAGTGCCAGCCAACCTTGGTACTGCAGGTTGTGGAAACTTTTACTGATGCTCTAATGGGTTACTGAGGTCATCTGGGAGTGGAAGAGGGGCATGCAAGGCTCTATTCAGCTGTTTAGGTCATTCAGGTAAAGAATAATGGCAGCTGATGCTCCCCTCAGCTGCTCAGGTATTTGAGCACTTTTAAAAATTAGGTTGTACTGACCTTACATTTTAGGGAGCCAAGAGCCTGCAGAGGGGAGTTAGGACCATGTGAGGTAAGTCCTAATGCCCCAAGGCTGGCTCATGGAGAGCTGGTGACCTGTACTCTGGGCAACTGAGCTTCTGGCTAGCTACGGGGTACACTGGACCAAGTCTCAGAAGCTCCACTGCCTTAGTGCACCATGCCCAGTGGCCTTCTCTCAATTTTGGAGGCAGAGGCTGAGTTGGGGGACTGACAGCCCAGTAGATCATATCCACCCCCTAGGACAGGGGACTGCAGTCTGAGGTTCTGGGGGATCCAGGTCACCATGCCCAGCATCCCCCTTACAATTTAGAGAGCCAAGAGCCTGTGGAGGGGAATTAGGACTCTTCAAGGTGAGTCCTACTGCCACAAGGCAGGCTCGTGGAGAGCTGATGAAATGCGCTCCGGGCATTTGAGCTTCTGGCTAGCTACTGGCTACATTGGACTGAGTCCCAGAAGTTCCACCACCTAAATGCACCATGCCCAGTGGCCTTCTCTCAGATTGGGAGGCAGAGGCCGAGCTGGGGGACTGACAGACTGGTGTAGGCTGGCCTGCGGAGAGCTTAAAACCAGCACTCCCGGTGGTTGAGATCATACCCACCCCCTAGGACATGGGACTGTGGCCTGAGGTTCTGCAGGCCCCAATTCATGAGGCCCAGCTTCCACCTTTAAATTTAGGGAGCCAAGAGCCTGTGAGGGAGCCAGTGCTGCTCCAGGAACTGAGGGTGCAAGAGGTAATTTGCCACACATCGAGAGAAAGCTTTGAAACACCACTCAAAGCAAGGAAATATAGAAAAATGATAAAAGGAAAGACCAAAAGGCAGGCTCAAAACTCCAGCCCACCCCAAGAAAGCTTAAGAGCCATGTAAATAGAAGAAAAAAGAAGCCATACACCTGAAATGTCTGAAATGATATCAAATGAAATAAAGATGCAACTAGGGTAAGCTATGGAGAAATTCAAATCAGAAATACTTCTCCAGGTAAAAGAAGAAATGATAAAAGTAGTGAAAGAAATAGTGAACACATTTAGTGAAGACACAGCTAAAAAATTAGAGAAACAAAGCAAACAGATAGAATCCCTCAATGAACACTATAAGAAACAAACAGAATACATAAAGCAGATTCAAAGACATATACAGGAAATCAAAACTGCTACTGAAAGTTGTGAAAACTGCCTCAACAAAAGTGAAGACAGAATTTCAGACCTCAAAGATAAGATCATAGCACAGATCAAGACATCTTTTGAAAGATCTCTTCAAAAATAACAAAGAATCATGAAATAACAGTTCAACACCTACAAGATGATGCAAAGAAAAATAACATAAGATTAATAAGGATAAATGAAAAAGAAGAGGACAGCCTAAATGATATCAAGAGGATGTTTACAGAAGTAATAGCTGAAAACATCACAAACATGAGAAGAGAAACTGACATTTGGATAAGTAAAGCATATGGAACTCCAAACGGCCATAACCAAAATAAAACTACACCCAGACACATAATAATCACCATCCCAGAAATCCACCATAAGAACAGAATACTAAAAGCTGTTAGAGAGAAAAGACAGATCACCTATAAAGGAAAACCTATCAGAATCACAGCAGACTTCTCAACACAAACAATGAAGTCAAGAAAAGCATGGAGTGAAGTATTTCAGATCCTAAAGGAAAACCACTTCCAATCCAGACTGACATACCCTGCAAAACTGTCCTTCAAAATGGATGGAAAAAAAAGATACTTCCATGACAAAGAGCAGTTGAAGAACTTCATAAACACCAAACCAACCCTACAAAGAATACTGAAAGACATTCTAGATATACACGGGATAAAACCACCAAGCAAGGCAGACAATTAAACAGAATGGAAAGCTAACAATACAACAACAGAAAGATAACATGTCAACAATAAATCAATATATAACAGTTACAACCATTAATGTAAATGGCCTTAACTCACCAATCAAAAGAAACAGACTGGCAGAATGGATCAAGAAACAACATCCAACCATATGCTATCTACAAGAAACCCATCTAACCCAAAAGGATACTCATAGACTGAAAGTCCAAGGATGGAAAACAATACTTCATGCAACAGGAAACCAAAAAAAAAAAAAAAAAAAAAAAAACAAAAAAAAAAAAAAAAAAAAAAAAAAAAAAAAAAAAAAAAAAAAAAAAAAAAAAAAAAAAAAAAAAAAAAAAAAAAAAAAAAAAAAAAAAAAAAAAAAAAAAAAAAAAAAAAAAAAAAAAAGCAGAAGTAGCCATCTTGTTGGCAGACAACGTGAATTTCAAACCAAGAATGATCCAAAGAGATAAATAAGGTCACTACATACTAGTTAGGGGAAAACTTCAAAAGGCAGAGATTACAATCTTAAATATATATGCACCAAATTCCAGAGCACCCAGCTATATAAAGCAAATACTAACAGAAATGAAAAATCAAATAAGCAATAACATGATTATAACAGGAGACTAACACACCACTGACACAATAACAGAACTGAATCACACCTGTGAACAAAGGGACTTGACAGACATATACAAAGTGTTCCATCCAACCACATCAGAATATACCTTCTTCTCAGCAGTACATGGGACATTGTCTAAAATAGGCCATATACTATACCATAGAACATATTTAAGTAAATGCAAAAGAATTGAAATTATCCCATGCATGTTATCGGATCATAGTGCTGTGAAACTAGAAATTAACGATACAAACAACTGCAAAAACCTCACAAACACATGGAAAATGAGTAATACACTCTTGAGCAACCAGTGGGTCACAGAGGAAATTAAAGAAGAAATTAAACAATATCTATAAGCAAATGAAAATACAAACACAACTTACCAGATTTTGTGGGATGCAATGAAAGTAGTCTTAAGAGGAAAATTTATTGCATTGAGTTCCCACATCAGGAAGACAGAATGAACACAAATAAATAACCTGATGCTACAACTCAAACATGTAGAAAAAGAAGAGCAAGCCAAGCCCAAAGCCAAAAGAAGAGAGGAAATTATAAAGATCAGAGCAGGAATTAATACAATAGAGACTAAGAACACAGTACACAGGATCAATGAATCAAAGAGTTGGCTCTTTCAAAGACTAAATAAAATTGATAAGCCCCTGGCCAACCTTATTTTAAAAAGGAAAGAAAAAACTCAAATTCATGCAATAAGGAATGAAAAAGGTGAAATTTTTACAGACTTGGTGGAAATACAGAAGATCATCAACACCTACTTTGAAAACCTCTACTCTCATAGGTTCGATAATACTGAAGAAATGGACAAATTCCTAGATACATATGAACTACCAAAGCTGGATCAAGAAGATGTAAAACTGCTGAATAACCCAATTTCTATTACTGAAATTGAAAATGTAATTAAGTCCTTGCCAACAAAGAAGAGCGCAGGCCCAGATGGATTCACTGCAGAATTCTACAAGAAATATGAAGAAGGCTTAATTCCAACACTCTTGAAAATCTTCAATGAATTTGCAAGTGAAGCAATTCTTCCTAAGTCATTCCTGGAAGCAAATATTACTCTACTACCCAAACCAGAGAAAGACCCAACTAAAAAACAGAAGTATAGGCCAATCTCCCTAATGAACATAGATGCAAAAATTCTCAATAAAATATTGTCAAACAGGATGCAGCAAATCATCAAGAAGATTATACACCATGAGCAAGTGGGATTCATGCCAGGAATGCAGGGATTGTTCAACACACATAAATCAATAAATGTAATCCACCATATCAATAGAGCCAAAAGGAAGAACCACATGATCATATCTATAGATGCAGAAAAAGCTTTTGATAAGGTCCAACACTCATTCATAATAAGAACCTTACAGAGAATTGGAATAGAAAATCTTTACCTGAATATGATAAAGGCCATCTATGACAAACCAATAGCCAGCATTATATTACAAGACCAGAAAGTGACAGCCTTTACCTTAAAATCAAGTACAAGACAATGATGTCCCCTGTCACCACTCCTATTCAGCATAGTACTGCAAATACTAGCCAAAGCAATAAGACAGGAAAGAGAAATAAAAGGAGTAAAGATAGGAAAACAAGTTAAATTATCATTATTTTCAGATGACATGATACTTTACAAGAAGACCCACAAAACTCTATTGAAAGACTCCTAGATATAATAAATAAATTCAGTAAGATAGCTAGATACAAAGTTACTACTCAAAAATCAATAGCATTCCTATACACTAACAACAAAAGCACTGAGAGAGAAATAAGAGAAGCCACACCCTTTACACTAGCATCTAAAAAAATGAAATACTTAGGAATTAATCTCACAAAAGAAGTAAAAGACCTATACATCAAAAATTATAATACCCTGAAAAAAGTAATTGAAGAGGACCTCAAAAAATGGAAAGACATCCCTGTTATGGATAGGAAGAACAAACATTGTAAAAATGGCCATTCTCCCAAAATTACTATACAGATTCAATGCAATCCCAATCAAAATACCACTAACATACCTCATAGATCTAGAGAAAGCACTCCTAAAATACAACTAGAACCAAAAGAGACCTAGAATAGCAAAGGCAATTCTAAGCAACAAAGGCAGGGCAGGAGGCATCAAAATCCCCGACTTGAAATTATACTACAAAGCTACAGTAATAAAATCAACATGGTACTGGAATAAAAACAGACGTGAAGATCAATGGAATAGATTGGAAGATAGAACCACAACCACAAACTCACTCAACCACCTTATCTTTGATAAAGTGGCCAAACATGTTTGCTGGAAGAATGACAGTGTTTTTAACAAATGGTGCTGGAAAAATTAGCTATCCATATGCAGAAGGCTAAAACTAGACCCATGCCTATCACCATGTACTAAACTAAAATCTAAATGGACCTAAACATTAAAACCAAAACATTAAATCTGTTGGAAGACAAAGTGGGTAAAAATCTCCAAGATATAGGGGCAGGAAGAGAATTCATGAACAAGAATCAAACTACACGGGAAATACTCCCCAGAATCATTAACTGGGACCACATCTTATTAAAGAGTTTCTGCACATCAAAAGAGATTTCCAGCAGAGTGAAAAGAAAACCCACAAATTGGGAAAATATCTTCATGGACAGCGCCTCAGACAAAGGACTTCTGTCTAGAACTTATAAAGAATAAAAAAAATTAGACCCTCTAAATTCAAAGACCCAATCCAAAAATGGGCATCTGAAATGAATACACAGTTCTCAGATGAAGAAATATGAATGGAAAATCAATACATGAAAAAATGTTCATCATCATTAGTCATGAGATAAATGCAAATTAAAACCACACTGAGATTCCATCTCACTCCAGAAAGATTGGCCAAGATGGAAAACACTACCAACAACAAGTGTTGGAGAGGCTGTGGGGAAAAAGGTACTCTTCTACACTATTGGTGGGAGTATAGCCTGGTGCATCCACTGTGGAGGTCATTCTGGAGATTTCTCAAAAAGCTGGGTCTGAAGGTCCCATTTGACCCAGGTATTTCACTTCTAGGCATACTCCCAGAAGATCTGAAAACATCACATCACAGTGATATAAGTTCACCAATGTTTATAGCAGCACAATTTGTAATAGCAAGATCTTGGAAACAACCTAAGTGCCCATCAACTGAGGAATGGATAAAAAGTTGTGGTATTTTTATACAATGGAGTATCATTTAGCTATAAAGAATGATCACATTGAGATATTTATAAATATATGGACACAACTTGAGTCCATACTCATAAGTGAAAGAAACCAAACTCACATGTGTAAGTACTGTATAGTCTCCCTAGTATGAGCATTGATAAGAGTATATAAGATTTTATGATAATCATGAATCCCCATCTCATGTTGTTTTCATTCATCAGTTGGAATGGTTTTATTCTGTTTTGTTTGACTTTATTATGTATGATGGTATGAACAGCTCTTTTGAAGAAAACTATATGACCACTATTGCTGATTTAATATCATCCTTCTTAGAAGTCCTACCATGCTTCTATTCTTCTATTACCATTGGTTCTATCTATCATGTTGTGTCTTATTGGGATTTGAATATGTGTGATAGTGTAAACAAAATTTTTTATCTAGAAAATGAGATATTATAGTACCCATTGATAGTCTCTGTTATTAGTTTCAGAATGCCCTGTAATTCTTTCACTCTTTGAACGGTTTCATGCTATCTTGTTATGTTTGATATTATTGTATTTGAAACTATGCTCAACTATAGCAGAGAAAGAGATATTGTGATAGCTACCGGTAATTTCCAGTTGTCTTAATGTAAAGTACTGTGTTGCCTATGTTGTCCTCTTCTGATCTGCTTCTGTTCTGCCGTCTTTTGTTTTATTCTCTTTGAAATCAAAGTTTAAAAAAATTAGGTTATACTATAATATATGAAATATATATATATATTACATGTGTACAGTTTAAATTAGAAAGTAAATTATATACTGTATAATGCACTTTAGATCACTGCATATTATAAGTTACAAATACAAATGATAAATCAGTTGAAAAAAAGTTGTGGGTTGTACATTTTGGATTGAACTTCATTTTTATGTCCAGCTTTAGGGAATGACATAAGTAAACATGAGAAGAAACAACTAAAAGAGGTATAAATGTTTGAAAAATGAGCCAAGTCCTGAAAAACTATCAGTCTCTAAGGTATTCAGTTGCTCCAATAGCCTCATGAGTTTGTATAGCCTAACAAACATTTGAGATTTGTTGGGTACACTGAAAGTGAAGCTCACATGCAGAGCTGGAGAAAGACCATCCTGAAAGCAAAGAGCACCTGAGGTGAGTCACATAAAAAAGCTGCTCCAGTCCCCAAAACACCAAGCTGTTAGGTTGCCTTTGGGAACATATTACTAGGAAATTGTTCTGTTGGTAGATGTGTACATAAACACATGGCATTGATTGAGCAGTTCCTTTCCCCCCATTCAGAAAGAGTGGTCCACCTGATGTCAATTTCATCATTTTATTTATTATCCTATCCTCACCGTCCTTCTCCCTGGAAATATCTTCAGCTGCAGCTGGACACTATATATGGCACCTAAATAGGGACTGGGGCAAAATGAAACAGAGGACACTTCTCAATTTGTGTGCAAAAGTGGGAGAAAGTAGATTGATAATATCAATATTCATCACAGGAATGTGTTGATACTGACATCATAAAGTGTTAAACTTGAGGCAGGAAAATGAGTTCAATAGAAGCAATAAATAAACAAATAAATAAGTTCACAAGAGACTAATAAAATTAGTGCATTGATTTTACCAGTTGTTAAGCATGGCTCAAATGGAGTCTGAAGAATCACAAACATACATGAATCTGTTTGTTCCATGCTTGGTTCCTGTATTAACTATGCTTTTGTGGATCTTTATTAGAGGGTGTCTTACAGTCACAAAGGATTTGGCTCAGAGCATCATTTTAAAATCAAGTCATAAGTAGGAAAAAGATAGTGGAACAATAAGCAGCTTGATAATCTTAGCTGAGTTACAAGTGGCAATTTCTACCTTCTCAGTTTGTGAAAATTTTGCTACATTGTAGACTGATATTTCTGTCCTTTATAAAATAAAATCTTCCTTTGAGTTACTTGTTCAACAATTGACCTTTAAGAATGCAAATAAATTCTATGTTGGCTTCTCATATGTTCAGAGGCTAACTTGGCAACAACTATCATTCAGATTATTTATCCACAGCCTAGGAAAAAGAAGGAAAAATAAGGTCATTTGTTTCAATTATGGTACAGAGAACTTCATTATAGCAGCCTGGCCTGGCTCAACCTGTCCTAGCTTGGTACAGTGGACAGCATGCCACAGAGTTGTTGTTTGTATGTCATTGCAGATTGTGATAGTGGGTGGAAGAACAAAGACACACCTGCCTTGCATCCCATGTGCTGCAATGCAAATTTTACTGGGGCCCACTGGTCCACCCTCACATGCCACAGTGCACTCAGCTCAGGACCATGTGAATTTCAACAGCTTTTTGTCAAAAGAAGCCTGAGGCTGCAGGGACAGTGATTTTTGCATCCCCTTGTGAGGTGCCAGTGATGAAGCCCATCTTTGACAGTGAAGTAAGCACTGACTCTCTTTCCTGTCACCACAACCAAGGTATTTGTGTGAAAGGAGAAGCTGAAGGGAAATAGGTCTCCACTCAGGCTGACTTACAAGTGCCAGTGGAGAGTTTGCCCACCTCCCCAGCAGTGAGTTGGGAGTCTCAGCCAGAGGTGGGAGCAACAAACAGGAGCCCAGGGTGCTCAAATAGAGGGCATGGGTTTTTCATGGGTTTTTCTTTGGCACAAAACATGAAATTATAAGTCATAATATGGGACTTAAAAGATCCTTTGTCTACTCCAATTAACCCTTTTTTTATATAAATACTTATGTTTTCTCATTTCCAATTTACTGGTTGCCTCACTGAATGAAATTCTACAATATACAGATTCCTAGCTACTGTCACTGGTACTCCCTCAGAAGCCATTTAACAGGCTAAAAATTGTTCAACATGCTCACCAGACACTCAAAATTCAATTCAAAAACCAAAAGGGGGGAGTTCTCTACAAAACTTACATCTCATAATGGAATTCACTTGGCAGTACATACTATTAACTTGGCATGTATGTACAGCAGAAGAAAGACAATTGAATCAGCTTTGAAAAGTAAAAAATAGGAATGGTCCTTAAAAAAGATCTTCATAATAGTCAATGAAAGGGATGCAACTCCATGTTATCCTGGATTTGAGGCTATATTTATGTTTTTTTAAGAGGATGTTGACTGGTGTATCTGAATGCCAGAGCATGCTGTCTGGCTATATCATGGACTCAGACCCAGAGAAGGAGTTGATTCCACCTCTCAAGAAACTGATACAAAAATCTTAAGACAGTGATGCCTTGAAGACCATGCCACAGCTGATATACAAGGATAAAACTAGAACTGATCTGGGGTCAATTAAATAAAATGACCCCAAATACCCAGAAGGTGATAACCAAAAATGGGAATCAAAGACATGAATAGGTGGTAGAGTGCTTGGGGATAATAATGCTAAAAGTTACATGAAAGTAGGAGACACAAAAGTTACTGATATACTCCATGTAAAATACAAATGTAATAATTGATTATAGATAGAAGATTTGATTACTTCCTAATTCTCAAGAGATCTTTGCTAATTGACATAAAACAAAGTCTGACAATTTATACATGTAACTTCTATTTTTTATTTAATTTTAAAGAGGGAAAATCTAAACATAACGAAGCAGAACAAAGAAGATCAGAAGAAAAAAATGTAAGTAACACAGACTTCGAAGCAAGACAACAGAAGATCTACAGTGGCTACCATCATGTCTCTTCTTTTCTTCTAAATAGTTTTCTATTTTGTATGAATTCATATAAAACAAAATAGTATATTATAACATAATGTCTCTTGTTCTCCTTAAAATAGCTGTTCCTACCTTCGTGTATGTTGAAATTAAAAAATACAAACAGTCTAAAACCACAATGAATGAAGAATAAAAGAATGACTGTATCTCATGACATGATTATATGGAATCAGCACTGGATACCATAATGTCTCTTTTTCTTCAAAGTAGCTGTTCATTTTATCAAACATATTGTAATTGATTCTCATGAGCTGTTTAGAAGTTCTAGGCATGTATAAGCCTTAACATTCATACCTATCCTTTCTGCATTAGAGGGAAAAACAAAATAAAATAAAACAGATTTGTAGAAAACAAGAAACAAAAAAGACAAATAAATAACAATAGCAAAGAGCCCAAAACGATAATAATATAGGCCTTAAAAACAAAGTGGTAGGTACAGAACTAAGGTTGTTATTTGGCATAGTGATCTTCAAGAGTTCCTCAGATCACCACACATAAATATGTGAAATTTTTCCAATCCTCTGAATGTTAACTGTTTTGTTCCAAGAACTTATAGAATTTGTAGCGCAATCGTCTTAGCTACTCTGTTTATACAAATTTAGATATTTTTTCTTTTCTATTCCATTTTTCTTTTTCCTCCTTTTCCTTGAGATATTATATTTTTTCCCTCTGAACAGATTCTTACTCTTTCACTGTATTTATTGAGGATTTTTTATCTTATATACTCTTAGTATTTCTTACAGTAGGGAGATAATATAGTATTTACATGGGTGAGTTTGATTGATTTTACTTATGAGTATGGTCTCAAGTTGCATCCATTTACTTATAAATATCTCAATGTGATCATTCCTTATAGCCAAGTAATATTCCATTGTATAAAAGCACATCTTTTTCATCGATTCCTCAGTTGTTGGGCAATTATGTGGTTTCCAAGATCTGGCTACTACAAATTGTGTTGCTATAAACATGGTTGTACAAGTATTACTGTGATATAATGTCTTCAGTTTTTCTAGGAATATGCCCAGAAGTGGAATAGCTGGGTCAAATGGGACTTCCAATCCCAGCTTTGTGAGGAACCTCCAGACTGATCCCCTACAGTGGTTGCACCAGTCTACTGTCTCATCAACAGTACAGAATTCATTTCCCACAGCCTCTCCAGCATTTGTTGTTGGTAGTGTTCTTTATCCTGGCCATTCTTTCCAGAGATTCCTGGCCAGGAATCCTGGCCAGATTCCAGTGAGATGGAATCTCAGTGCACTTTTAATTTGCATTTATTTAATGACCCATGATGCTGAACATTTTGTCATGTATTTATTTTCCATTTGTATTTCTTTATCTGAGAACTGTATTCATCTCAGATGACCATTTTTGTATTAGGTCTTTGAATTTTGGGTCTGACTTTTTAAAATTCTTTATATGTTCTAGAGAGAGGTCCTTTGTCTGAGTTACAGTTGACTAAGGTTTTTTCAAAATTCATGGATTTCCTTTTTACCAGGTTGGAGATTTCTTTAGACACACAAAAAGTTTTTAATATGACAAGGCCCCTGTTATTGATTCTGGGAAGTATTTCCCATGCAGTTTGATTTTTGTTCATGAATTCTCTAACTGCCCTTATGTCTTCAAGATTTCTGCCTACCTTGTCTTCCAGTAGATTTAGTGTTTGTTTTAATATTAAGATCTTTGATCCATTTTGACTTTAGATTAGTACATGGTGATAGGCATGGTTCTAGTTTTAGTTTTTGGCATATGGAGAACCAGTTTTTCCAGCACTATTTATTAAAGAAACTATCTTTTATTCCAGTGAAAATGTTTGACACCTTTGTCAAAGATAAGGTGGCTGAGTGTGTCTATAGTTATAGTTGTATCTTCCAATTTATTCCATTGATCTTGACATCTATTTTTATTCCAGTACCATGCTGATTTTATTACAGTTGCTTTGTAGTAAAACTTCAAGTCAGGGATTGTGATGCCTTCTATCTTGCCTTTGTTGCTCAATATTGCCTTTGTTATTGTAGGTCTTATTTGGTTCCAGATGAACTTTAAATTATTTCTCAGGGCTGGAATTTAGCTCAGTGACATAAGTGCCTGCCTGGCAAGCACGAGATCCTGAGTTCAAACCCCGGTACAAAAAAAAAAGGAATTATTTCTCTAGATCTGTGAGATATGTTAGTGGTATTTTCATTGCTATTGCATAAAATCTGTATAACAATTTTGGGAGAATGGCCATTTTCACAATATTTGTTTTTCTTACCCATGAAGAAGGAATGTCTTTCCATTTTCTGAGATCCTCTTCAATTTCTTTATTCAGAATATTATAATTTTCCCTGAATGAAACTTGTACTTCTTTTGTTAGATTGATTTTTTTTATTTGAAAGATAATAAAACAAAAGGGGGCAGTACAGAGCAGATCAGAACAGGACAACATAGGCAACACAGTACTTTACATTAAGACAACTGGACATCAATAGTAGCTAACACCATGTCTCTTACTCTGCTATAGTTGCGCATAGATTCAAATACAATAATATCAAACATAACACAATAGTATAAAGCCATGCATAGAGTGAAAGAATTACGGGGCTTTCTGAACCGAATAACAGAAAATGATCAATGGGTACTATAATATCTCATTTTCGATAAAAAAATAAAATAAAAAAATAAAAAATAAAAAAAATTTTTTTGTTTAAACTATCACATATATTCAGATTTCAATAAGACACAATGGGATACATAGAACCAACAGTAGTACAACAAAAAAAGCATGGTAGTACTTCTAAGAAGGATGATATTGAATCAGCAATAGCTGTCATAATGTTTTGTTTTCTTCAAAACAGCTGTTCATATCATCACTCATGATATAGTAAAAAAAAAAACAGGATAAAATGATTCCAACTGATGATTGAAAAGTTTGAAAGACTTCAAAGCTATGAGATGGGGACTCATGCTTACCATAAAGTCTTATATACTCTTATCAAATCTCATACTAGGGAGACTATATGGTATTTACCCTTGTGAGTTTGGTTTATTTCGCTTAAGAGAATGGTCTCAAGTCATGTCCATTTATTTATAAATATCTCAATGTGATCATTCTTTATAGCTGAGTAGT